>JAOPHQ010000604.1:0-15000 GCA_030340625.1 Merluccius polli
CCCCCCCCCCCCCCCCCCTCCCCCCCCCCCCCCCCCCCCCCCGCCCCCCCCCCCCCCCCCCCCCCCCCCCCCCCCCCCCCCCCCCCCCAAGACTACAACATGGCTGCACTCAACTCTGCTTTTACAGCTTTATGAGGCAAAGGTCACAGAAGTACAGAAGGTGTGTTTGTATGCGGAGGTGTGTGTGTGTGTGTGTGTGTGTGTGTGTGTGTGTGTGTGTGTGTGTGTGTGTGTGTGTGTGTCTATTTTTGGTCTACCTCGCTTTGCCTCTCATGTCTTCCTTGCTAAGAAAATGCTTGGAAAACATCAACACATCCAGATATCCCAATGTCAATATGTTGAGCTTTTCAACCTCTCTCTCTCTCTCTCTCTCTCTCTCTCTCTCTCACTCTCTCTCTCTCTCTCTCTCTCTCTCTCTCTCTCTCCACACACACACACACACACACACACACACACACACTCAAACTCTCTCTCTCTCTCTCTCTCACACACACACTCAAACTCTCTCTCTCTCACACACACTCAAACTCTCTCTCACACACTCGCACACACATTATTTCTCACTCTCACAACACACTCTCCTGTCTCCCTCTTTCTCACACACACACACACATGTCTCACCCCTCTTCCTGCATTCCTGGCTGTCCTTGCTGGCTCTTTTCCGAGGCCCCTAACTCTCCTCTCCCCCCACAGCGTCCTGAACCCTAGGGACCGCGGCGCGTGGGAAACACCCGTCACCCCGAGAAACGCAGAACGGTTCCGCGCGTTCAGGAGACGCACGCGGGACGACGCACGCGCACAACACACACCCCCCCACACCGCTCACTTCCCTTCAGCCGCCCGGCTCCGAACGCGGAAGTGGGAAAACAAAAACAATCAGGACCCCTCGGCGTGAGGTGCCCGCACGGCTGCCCTGCGCGGAAAACCAGTTTTAAACTTTATCAAAGTGATTTGGGTGATTCCGCCGAATGAGTGCCATTTATGTCCTCAACATATAAAATGTTTAAAAACAAGCAATAAAATTATTTGAAATACATTGTTTTGTTAAACAAAGCACTAAACACATGAATCCACTTATGAATTTAATAAAAAATAAAGCATTTTACACATTAATTAAAAGCATTTAAAACACTTAAATATAGCCTATGTTACTTGTCCCCAGGTCCAAATTTTACATTTTACCATGATGTGTCATGAATATAAATAAAAATAAAATATATAACATTTGCATTTATGTGTAGCTAATTATTTCACCTATACTTTAAATACATGTTTTTCATAAAAATATAATTGCATTTTAGTTAAAATGCACATTCTAGTCGCGTCCCTAGGTTTGCACTCAGTGCTGTTACCCTTACAGAATCCCCCCCTCTCAAGATTTTGGTACATTCCACAAATGACATGTTCAACAGGAAATGACATCAGTCAATCTTCTGAAGGTCATGGGAAGACCAAAAGTAAGTTCTCTCATTTATTTTTCTTAAAATGTAATGGTATTTTGGCTCTGTTAGATGTCGTAAATGTCAGTGTTATGTCATGTTACCGAAATTATTTTTAGTCATTCATTGTTTGTTTTTTAAAATAA
Organism: Merluccius polli; assembly: GCA_030340625.1. Lineage (NCBI taxonomy): Eukaryota > Metazoa > Chordata > Actinopteri > Gadiformes > Merlucciidae > Merluccius > Merluccius polli. The sequence goes on from JAOPHQ010000604.1 coordinate 1,586, forward strand.
AATATTCAGTTATATCCTTTAAAATTGCTGAATGTCATCAGGTTATTAGCAATGATGCTATGTAGCTAGATTTCAGATAATTGCTAATTTGATGCTAAAAACTCATTGCTGTTACCCTCATTGCTGTTACTCAAATCAAGGGCAACAGCACTGAGTTATCGGTAACAGCAATGAGTACTGCCCTCTTAGAAAGAAAGAAAGAAAGAAAGAAAGAAAGAAAGAAAGAAAGAAAGAAAGAAAGAACTTTATATGAATATTGAATTAAATGTCTTGCTATTTCATTCAAATTAAAACCGAAATAACAAATGTCATATGAGATGAATTTGACATTCGAAACATATTTTTACAGGGACCAAATCCACCATTGAGTGCTGCTGAAAAGCAGCGGCGCTACCGCGCTCTGCGTGATGCAGATCCAGAGAGGAGAGCAGTATATTTAGAGAAGGAACAGGAAAAATACAAGAGAGACCTAGAGTCAGGCTTAAGGAAGAACATCGGAGATCTCAGTGGCAGAGAGCAGCGAAAACGTCGCAGAAAGTGGAGGGAGACTTACCATAGGGTGAAACGGCAGAAAGTCACTTTACTGAACTGCGTCACCCCTCCATACAGCCCGGAGTCAGAGCCAGCTGTAGATGTGCAGCCCAGCTCCTCAAGGTAACAATTATTATTATTATTAGTAGTAGTAGTAGTAGTAGTATCGTTATTATTATTATTATTAGTGTTATTAGTGTTATTATTATTAGTGTTGTTAATATAATTATTGTTATTATTATTATTATTATTATTATTAATAATAATAATAATAATAATAAATACAAATTTAATAGCGATAATTTGACTATTAAATAGTGAAATTATCGCGTTAATTGCGATCAATTAATTAGTCATGTTTAGCGCGTTATGTTTTTTAATCTCTAACTTTACTGTTTCTGTATGCAGTTGCCTTTTTATAAAAAAAAAAAAAAAAAAAGGTTTTTATGCGTTGGCTTACAAACGTAAGAAGCGTTGGCTTCTTGCGCTTGAGTTGTTGTGGGTGGAAAACAGCGGCGAGTCACACCCGGAAGTGGACATTGATTGGCTGTCGTTGTGTTTGGGATGGTTTAGCATGAGCTAATAGGCTCCCGTTGTTGTTCCGCGGGCAAGGTTTGGAGACGTGAAAATGGAGGCGCATGCGAAAGTTACCGGTCCAATGAACGGAAGATTTACATTTCTCCAACGCCCCGACGGCACCATAGATAAAAATAAGGTGATATGCATTATTTGTAAGAAGGAATTTGCTTATCACCGAAGCAGCTCAAGTTTAGCGTACCACGTAAACGCAAAGCACCCAGACGCGAGTGCAGCCGCAGCGCAGATTAGCGTCGAACACGTCAGCCACAGCAAAGCCGTCCGGCAGATTAAACTCGAGGAGGAGGACGCCCCGTGCATGAGCCTGCCCGCGACCCACAGGCTCACGGATGTGCTCGCCAAGTGGATCGCGATGGACTGCAGGCCAATGAACATCGTGGAGGACGAGGGGTTAACGGAGGTGTTGCAGAGTGCGTCCAACGACCCCTCGTACAGGTCGCCGTGCGGGGCGACGGTGACGAACGCCATCATCGACATGTACGACGTCGAAAGGAAAAACAAACTTGACGTTTTGCTGAAGGATTCGCCCAACTTCATTGCTATAACCGGAGACCACTGGACCTCGGCAGGCGACGACCACAGCTATTTGGGGGTGACCGCACACTTCATCGACGCCGAGTGGAACCTCAACTCGTTCGCGCTGACCGTCGTGCGAACGGAGACCGGACACTTCGCCGATAAATGCGCCGAACAGTTCCTCGGGGCGGCGCACGACTGGGGGATCGCAGACAGGATCTCCACCATCGGCACGGACAGCGCGGCGAGCCCGCTGGCCGCCATGAGAGCGCTCCCCTACGAGCACATCGCCTGCAACGCGCACATCCTCCAGAGGACCATCACGGCCTGCCTGGACAGCGGCGGGTTCGCCGGCGTGCTGGCGAAGTGCCGCGAGATCGCCGGCCATTTCCAACAGAGCCCCGCCAGCACCGCGGAACTGAGCTGGAAACAAGTCGACCTCGGACAGATGCGCGAGCCGCTGGTGCAGGACGTGTCGACCAGGTGGATGTCGACACTCGCGATGGTCTCGCGCCTCCTACGGAACCGGGAGGCGTTCCAGGCCACGTTGGACCGACAGGACCACCACAGGTTGGTCACGCCGACCGAGGCTGAGTGGGGGAAACTGCAGAGGCTGGAGGTCCTGCTCGAACCGTGCAGGTAAGCCCGAACAAACACCTGTCCGTGTTCATGAAATAAACCGGGGGTGCTTGAAGGCACGCCAGGGGGTACGTGAGATTTAAAAAATGGTACAGCCTATTTAAAAATAACGTTAATTCAAAAAATATGATTTAATATATATATTTAAATAAAATATAAGTTGAAGTTCATAGACAGAATTTTATATTCAGAAGGTTATTCAATTTCCTTACCCTAAAAACCCCCCGAGTCTCCCCCGTACCCGGATGTAATGTTATGACCCAACCTGGCACGCGCCACAATCATCAACAGTCGCTGTTGCCTTGACAACTTTTACAAAAATTCTTTGCGCTGGTTAGGCGGTACTTGCCTGGAAAAAATATTTCACAGGGGGTACATCACTGAAAAAAGGCTGAGAACCACTGAAATAAACTACTATCACGCGTGTTATCCAAAAAAATAATGAACATTAGGTAGTTACTTCTAAGGACAATTCAACTGATTTTTGCGTCATTTGTACTAGGAAGTGGGGGAGGGTTCTAGTGACGCAAAAATCGTCGTTTTACGTCATTTGAACTAGGAAGTGTGAGAGGTAAATACGGATTTCTCCTGTCTCAGGGGAAAATGAGTGAATGTTGCACGACTATTCAAAAATATGACTGGGTTTGCAGTGTGTAATGCAAATGGGTGAAGTGTTCCTTTTAAATTTTAAATATCCAAACTTGTCCACCTCTGCAGGTTTGTGACTGAGCTGCTGGGCGGTGAGGCCTACGTCTCTTGCTCTGTAGTGCTGCCTGCTTTTCGCCATCTTAACCGCGTCATGGACGTCACCGATGAGGACCCAGCCTACGTGGTGAATTTCAAAAATGCCTTCCAGAGGGACCTGGCGGCAGGACAAGCGGTCGCCAACGAGGCGTGGTTCAAGGTGGCCACGGCGTTGGATCCACGTTTCAAGCATTTGAAATGTCTTCCAAGAGACCAGAGGGAACAGGTAAAGACTATAAGGATAAGCTGGACTATTGAGTCCAATTTATCAAATCAACCTTTATTTAAATAGCACTTTTTATCACACATAAGAAATGCAACACGAAGTGCTTCACAAAATAAAATAAAACGGCCTACTGCACTTGGTATTAATGACAATCATTCACCCGTCCATCTATTCATTCATTCATTCAGGTGTGGACCAGTCTGGAGAACATGCTCCAAGCAGCGGTGCCCAGAAGAGATACTTTCCAGCCCATCTCAGAGGATGATGAACCAGATCAGAAGAAGCAGAGGAGGAGCGCTCTTCTGCTGGGCTCAGACTCCGACTCAGAAGAAGAGGGGATGGAGTCTGGAGAGCTGCAGCGCTACAGAGCAGAGCCCAGCATCAGTCTGGATGACTGTCCCCTGCGGTGGTGGCACGCTCACTCAGGGGCCTATGAAAAGCTGTCAGCCCTGGCATGCAAGTACCTGGCCACGCCGGCGACCTCCGCACCGTGTGACAGTCTGTTCAGCCTCGCAGGCCACATAGTGCAGAAGAAGAGGGAAGCCTTGCTCCCCGAAGATGTGACCAAGCTGGTCTGTCTCAGTGACTGGCTGAAGAAGAAGACATGAGAAGCATGAGGTCAGCAGAGCTGCTGTGTCGTCTGTATTGTGTGATGATGAACAATGTTATTTTTGATGTGCCAACTTACTGTGATTGATGGGTCTGTTTTATATTATCCGAAGCAACAAGTCCAGTGTTCAATACCTGTATTGCTCTGAAAGTGTTCCTACTGTTTTGTGACGTGTTAACTTATAGCATTTTATATGGACCTGATGTTTTATTTTTAGATTTATCTGTTATCTGTGTTAAACAATAAATGACTTTATGAAGCCACATTTTTTGTTATTTATCAATCTTTTGATCTGCCACAATGATGTAATGAATTTAAATGGAAATACCTCAAGTTGAGGGCTTTTTTTTTAGGTGAGATTAAAAAAAGAGATTAATTAGATCAATTAATTACAGATCATAATGAATTAATCTCAATTTTTTTTTATCTCTTGACAGCACTAATTATTATTGACAAGTGTCTGATCAAAGCGTGATGTTTAGTAGATTATAAGTAACATGGTGTGTAGACTACCTGCATAGGGTCTACTAGTCTCACAAATCACACTTTTGAATACAATAATATAACAATACTATTACTAATAATCACAATAATCATAATTATAATAATAATCATAGTAATCATAGTAATTATTGTAACGTCTGTGTTCCAGATCAGCTGCATACTGTAAATATAGACACTAAGTGGAAGTGTCCCCTCCACTAATGAAATGAAACTACAGTATCTAGAAGTTACAGTGGATAGGTGTGTGGTCTGGCCATATGGTCGTAATGGGGAGTAGTCAGGACTAACTTTATTTAGCTTTAGTATTTACTCAACTTTTAATCCCAACAGCGCTTCCCTTTTTCCTCATTTATCACTGGGTTTAACATTTAACTACAGCCTCCGAACCAAACCTTGTATGTCGTCTTTTCACCGTTCAGGGTAAGTTTAACCGTAATTATGCAGATGTAATGTGTAGATTTTCTAATATACAAATAAAATGGACTGGACTTGGATGAAAACTTTACAAACAAAGACACAAACCCAGTGGAATATGAACGTTATGGTTCCCCTCGAGGTAGCGTACCGTGAAAATCAATTTACATATGATAAATGCAAATGCAAAATGAAAAGTCGCTTTGGACAAAAGCGTCTTCTAACTGCCCTAAATGTAAATGTATTTCTAAGAGTGCAATATACATCACATCGCTTATCTTGTTTTATGGGCCATAAACATAATAGTGCTATCATTTTGAGGGGATAAAGCTCATAAATGAAACAAAAGGTGGTTGATGATGTCCTGAGGTTGTGTTTAAAAAAGAGGATATTGCAGTACAGACTGTGGTGGTGTGACCTTTAGAGACTCCACTTTATCTCCACACACCAGTGGCACTGACGAGGACCAAGACCTGAAGTGTTCAACTGTCAGATATGACAATTAAATATTTTGTGTATATCATACAACTACTAGGCAAAGCAAATAGCCAGGAGGAGAGACGTTTGTAATGGTTTAATCACACGGACCGGCCCATTCAGCATCTCTCATTATGCCTTTAACACTGCACTCAAATCCCACACAAAACACGTTTAAATACCCGGCTCCATTTTTTAATTTATAAAAAATTGAAAAATGATGGAGGTTCATATCAGGCCAACCGGCGTGGGTGTAAACGAAGCGATGCTGAATTTTGGGCAACATCAGTCACCGGTCTGGGATCCCATGCTAGTGTCTTCATTACAAGGTGATTATTATGTCAGTATGCTCCACCTGTTGTTTAACCTTTCATGCCTGCGCCGCACCGCCCCCTGTTGGCTGAATGACCACACTGTCCACCGGTCCGCCTCCATCACCCCACTGTTAGAGGCCTAGGTTTGGCAAGGCATAGTAGGCAAAAAAAACAGTATACTAAAAGTACCTTGGATAACCCACAATGCATTGCGTCAGGAGGACGACCGTCTTAACCGAAACATTTAAATGTTATTAATGAATAGGGTTAGTGAATAAACATGGCGGCCACGTGGCTCTGGGCAGGAGCGTTGGGAATGGGAAGACATTAATATAGCATCCAACCAAGAGTGGCGGGGGGGCGGGAGCTCACTGGGAACCAATAGAAAGGAAGAGAAAATCACAACAAGGTTGAGGATTGGACATTCAAAACTTAATGTAAATCTGAAACTCATAGGAAAACTATGGTCCCAGAGGCCAGAGGGTCCTGCTCTACTGGGACCCCAGAGGCCAGAGGGTCCTGCTCTACTGGGACCCCAGAGGCCAGAGGGTCCTGCTCTACTGGGACCCCCTGAGGCCAGAGGGTCCTGCTCTACTGGGTCCCCCTGAGGCCAGAGGGTCCTGCTCTACTGGGTCCCCAGAGGATGCAGACCGGCTGTTGGACCTCTGAGGACCGGCCCAGATATTTGAGTGCAAAAATGTGTTACAACTAATCTCCTTCATAACATCATGTCTAAGTGACCTCCTGCGTTACATGTGACTTCCTGTGCTACATGTGACCTCCTCCTGCACGACATGTGACCTCCTGCACTACATGTGACCTACAAGTGACCTCCTGCACGACATGTGAACTACAAGTGACCTCCTGCACTACATGTGACCTCCTGCGCTACATGTGACCTCCTGCACTACATGTGACCTACAAGTGACCTCCTGCACTACATGTGACCTACAAGTGACCTCCTGCGCTACATGTGACCTCCTGCACTACATGTGACCTCCTGCGCTACACGTGACTTCCTGTGCGACATGTGACCTACAAGTGACCTCCTGCGCTAGATGTGACCTCCTGCACTACATGTGACCTCCTGCACTAGATGTTAAAAAGCAACAGCGAGCAACATCCTCCACACTTACTGTAGTCAGCAACGCCGGGCAGAGACAGGAAGTCCCGCTCACCAAATTCCTCATTCGCTTTCACTGTGATTGCGTCACAACCATCAGCATAGAGCGTTGCTGATTATTAGGAATGATGATTACATTATATTGTAACGTATCGCCTTCTTACCTAACCTCATAGTGTAACCTATAGAGGAGCATATAAAACATTCAGTCTACTGAATGCCCCTGGGCTGGGGCCCAGGGGTCTCGCAGGGCAGGCCAGGCCCCCCAATGCCCCCCCATAGCGCCGGCCCTGGTTTGAGAAAGGCTGTCTGATTGGAGCGGTTGGGTTGTCCTTTAAATAACCCTCAGCTCATCCAATCAATTACCTCACATTAGTCATTTGCTATTATCCAAATAACAACATGAATGTCTGATATTAGTTACATTCTGGTCATTCATTGTCCAAGGGTTTTAATGCTGCTATCTGTACACATGTATACAAATACACATGAATGAATGATGCATTCAGTGTTTTCTATTTTCTAGAAGCAAAGGCGGACGGAGGCGGGAATAAAAAGATTCCCGCCTCTGCGTTCTGCAGACGGGGATGCAGACGGGAATGCATCAAAATATACTTAAAGTAAAAGTACTCATTATGCAAAATGGCCCATTTTAGATGAATATATATATTATATTATTGGATTATATTTATTGATTCATTTTAATTTATTCATGTATATATTATATATTACTTTACATACTGCTGGTAGCTTTTGAATTTCCTCTTGCCATGGGGACCAGTAAAGCCTTATTGATAATAATAATAATTATATATATATATATAATTATATATATATTATTATTATTATTATTATCAATAAGGCTTTACTGGTCCCCATGGCAAGAGGAAATTCAAAAGCTACCAGCAGTATGTAAAGTAATATATAATATATACATAAATCATTTATTGCTGTCAGATAAATCTATCGGTGTAAAAAGTACAATATTTGGTTTCTGAGATGTAGTGGAGTAGAAGTATAAGGTAGCAGAAAATACAAAAAAAACAGGAAATACTCAAGTAAAGTCCAACTACCTCAAACTACTTGAGTAAGTGTACTTTCCAGTCCCGCCTTCGGCCTCCTGCCTGTATTTGTACTGCGTCTCATGACTCAGAGGGGAGGTGAGTCATCTGGTCCATCAAGCTGGTCCTCACAGAGTTGTGGACCACAACAAGAACTAAAGCATCAAGTGCCCACTTAGTAGCTATATATACTGTATATATATATATGTTTTCATTTATATTATATAACTATTTCAGGTTTGTTGTAACTTTAAACTGATGCAAAACATAAATATCGAAGGAATGTATTATATTTATATAATTATATTATATTATAACTATTTTGGGCGGTATTGTCATTGCTTTCCTTCTGCTTCTCCATGAACCTTTTATACCTATATATTTAATATATACTGTATATATTTTATAGTAAACTGAAAGGAGTGAACTGGTCTGATCCTCAGAGCCAAGCAGCAGACACTCCTCATTATTCTGAGCAAGCATTTTCTAAAATATCTCACGGCTGATTTAAATGAGCATCAGCGTGTGTGTGTGACATTATTTAGCAACGGTACTGCAGGCCCACATGAAACATTTCATCGTTTCCAGCCAACTCAACACGCTGGCAGACCACATATTGCTCACTCACAAATTAACCCAACCAGAAAAAACCCCAACAAGGATTAGGATTGTTAGGATTAGGTACCGCACCGCATAAATCCCTATTTGCTCAACTACTTCATAGTCTTATCAGTTGTAGAAATGCTCTTTGTGGGTGGAGACATTATCCTGCATTGTATTAAAATCACATAATAGGGTTAAGCATTCGCCACAGGACGGTAATGGGACATAAAAAGTGTTTCTATTGATTAAACGACTTATCTTTCATCGCTGACAGCCCCCCCCCCCGCCGCCTGTGTCTGCTGAGAGGCAGATGGCTGCCACTGCTGTGTTTGTGGTTTTTTCCCCTTCCTCTCCTCAATGACATTTCGTCGATAATTGGGACAAAATGAAGTTTGTAGCAAAAATAAGCCGACCAGAAAACCGCCACCGATAGCCGGGCTGCATCAGCACCGTTGCCTCTGAGGAATTATTAGATTTAGAATGAGCAGACTCCAGATTAATACTAATATTAGTCATTTTTATTAACTTTACTACACTACACCGTATCCCAGTGCAAGACAAAACTAAATATATATATATATATATATATATATATATATATACATACCAAACAGTCGACTGATGCAGGCTGGTTTGTCCTTTATAAAGGCCACATATAAGGGTCACGTATAAAAGGGGTTGGGCTCATGTAGCATTAGCATTAGAAAAATGTATTATCACGATAATTATGGTACATTTTACACGATATTATATCGATAAACATCACAATATGCTAATTAAGTCGTAATTCGTTTTGACTATAAAACTGTATCACTATAAAGTCGATATCTTCACTTCATGACGATACAACACCATTCAAAGACGATAAACGATAACATTGAATGATTGCAGGGACTGTAGATGAAAAGTAGTGATTTTTACTAACTCTGGCATATTTACATGGTGTTTTTTATACAATGTTAATAAATATGCATGGTCCCTATCAAATAAACCAATAAATAAATAAATTGCCCAACCCTATGTATCATTATTCTACTTCTTTTTGTTCTTCTTTTTATTATTATTATTATTATTATTATTATTATTATTATTATTATTATTATTATTATCATTATTATCATCATTATCATCATTATCATCATTATTATTATTATTATTTTATTTTTAATTATTATTTTTAATTATTATTATTTTTATTTTTATTAGTATTTTTATTATATCATTATTATTAGCGTGCTCTCCCACAGACTTATGGGAGCACTTCAACACGCAGCAGCAGCATCCTAACTGTGTCACACCCACCACTGCCGCTGCACCGCGCTCACGCCGCTGCGCTGCCATTATATAACTTATCCGGTGAGTCAGGAGAATTGACAGCCCTTACCGTCCTCTCGCTCACAAACGTACCCACACACACCCACACACGCACACGCACACACACACACACACGCACACACACACAATCCAATCTACTGTAGTACTGGGGAAACAGAATTAGGATGAGATTATGCAGCTTTCTGTCTGTCTCTGCGTGTTAATGCGGCCCTTGGCCCCATGTGTTTATGCGCACCAGCGTTTTGAATCTCTCCCTTTCTAATCGTGATTTGAAAGGCGGCCGCGGAGGGAGACCGCGACGCAGAGAGAGGCGGTTTTGCTGGTTGGTAGTTTCGGGCCGAGGTAATAATTGTAAGTAGACAACCGTCGTCAAAGCCGCCTCTGGAGGTGGAGGTCGTCGTCGTCGCAGTGACCTCATCTGAATATAAAGCGAGCACAAAGCAGACATGCAAATGTTCTCTGATTTCTTTCTTCTCTTCTTCCTTCTTTTTTTTTACGATTGCGCAACTCCCGGCCCTCGCCGTTCCACAGTATAAACAGGATTGTTTCCCCAGCCTTTAGCCTTCGCCGGCCGCCATTGTGCCAAACCGTGGACGTCGTGTTAAGGCAGACCTGAAACCTGTGTGCCTGCATGTGGGACATGGGGGGGGGGGGGGGGGGGGTGATGATGAGCATCATCCCTAGCATAACCATAATAATATATTAATAATCATCTTAATTCTGTCAGAAAACACCCATGTCTTTTAGGGCGCTCCCTGCTGGAGGATTTAAAGCGTGACATGCAGAGACAACCCCCCCCCGGGCCTCAACCCATTCAATACAGAGCAGAACCACAGCAGGCGGAGGCTGAGGTGAAATCCAGCTCAGCTCAGCACACTCAACTTTGCAGATCGGAGGTCTTTAATCGACCGCCTATCACCTTTCATCGGCGACTTTTCGTTTGGCCGGCGGCGCGCAGCGTTAAAAGAGGAGCGGGGTGCGTGGGGGCAGGCCGGGTCGAAACCATGGACCGCTTTTAAAAAAGGACTGAAATCAATTCTAAAAAGGCACAAAGACAGCGTTTGCTAAAACGGTCTCTTTTCTGTGTTTTCGTTGAAAGTCTCGCAGCAGCGGCGCTCTGGAAATATTGAAGCTTTTCCCACAACCTTTTTTGAGGTAGACCCGTAAAGAAGAGCGTTGCGGTCGTCCAAATCCGCTTTTTGAGATAAAAGCGTGACAATGTATTTCAGCATCTTCTTGGTTTTCGTGATTGATGAGTTTATTTATGGTTTATTTCTGAGGTGGAAGAAAGTTGTCTTGGTCACCATTCCCAACACTGAGACTTGCGACTTCAGAAGCGAGGCGTCCGAGTTTCCTTGCATGCATCGAAGCCTTTTTGTTTTCGAGAGAGCGAACTGTTTTTGCCCTCATTCACTTTGGAGAGAAAGCCTTGCTCATCCTCGAGGCGGTGATAATTGCGTGTCATCTGCGTGTCATCTGCGTGACAGCTGTGGCGTTTTCTGATTATATGTGTCCTGTGACTTCCTTCCTTCCAGGGATACAAGTCCAAGTCCAAAAACCTCATCTCACAGCACCATCAGAGACACCAAACCCGCTCCTCAAGACGGTCCGTTAAAACGATGCCCATCCAAAACCTTCTAACCGGAGGTTTCTGTTTCACATGAGGATTTTAAAGTGCTCACTAATACGGACCCAACATCATGAGGGTTGCGATTGCGTTCAGAGTGTGTCTTGTGTTTTATGACGCATCGTCTCACGTTTATGATCTGTGTATTTCCTAATCTGTATTCATTTCAAACGTGACACGACGCATTGCAATTTTCCCGTATCGTGAAAGTCCCCCGTAGCGGACCTTGTGTTGTTGTTGACCACATCAGACCACGAACTGTCTGTCTTGGCCCGGAAAACCTCTTAAGGAGGGTGCAGAGATGAAGATTAACCCACAAGCCCCATCTGCCGCCGGCCGTCACGGTACCACTATAAACCCTAGCCTACACCTTGGTCTGCAGCTATACCCCCCCCCCCCACCCTAATCCTTAACCTAACCGACCCGTCCTGACCCATACCTCAACTTAAATCCCTTCCTTAAACTAGTGTATACCATAGATGGGCGGCAGTAGCTCAGTCCGTAGTCAGGACTTGGCTTGGGAACCGGAGGGTCGCCGGTTCAAGTCCAGCACGGACCACAGTGTGGAGCGTGGACTGGTGGCTGGAAAAGGTGCCGGTTCACCTCCTGGGCGCTGCTGCCGAGTTGCCCTTGAGCAAGGCACCGAACCCCCAACTGCTCCTTGGCGCCGCTACGTGGCGGCCTATCACATCAGCCTATCACATCTCTCCTTGCATGTCTGTAGGCCTGTCTGTATTTGTGTGTGCGCATGTATTTCAGGCCTATGTGTGTGTGTGTGTGTGTGTAAAAAAGTTGAGTGATAAACGAATTTCCCCAATGTGGGGTTAATAAAGTTAATCTTCTTCAGACTGGGAACAATATGACCGCCGTTGCTTGAGATTTTTTGCAAACCACAGCGGAAAAGACCCATCGTTGGCACATTGAGGGCAGGAATCGAACGGCCAAAACCTCATTCATATTCAATCCTTGATTTAATGAAATGAAACTGTCAAACAGGACCTCACAGTATACATAATATGGTGAGGAACTGAGATCCTAACTGAACAAAGAAAAAATGCTTTGTATTACGAGAATGAAATCAAAATGTTCCTGTTAGTTTAGCAAGCTAACTGGTCTTTTCACACTCTGGGCAAAAATTTGCCACTCTTCCTTACCTCCCAAAGACATGATAATAGGTGTCTCGCTGTTGAAACCACAACCCTGGCAAAAGGTAATGACTTACTCCCTTTCCTTTCCATACTCCCTTACACATACCCATGACTCGCCTACTGGACCTTTTCCAAAACATTAATAATTAAAACTTGAAGATGAAGGGAAAAGGATGGGCAGGGTCCATGCTTCGTCACCCAGGCGCCGGGCGATGAATGTCACTCTGCCCCATCTCCTCAGCCCAATTACCGCCGGCGGACATGATGACCTTGGGGAGGGATGCATAGCCATGACGCCAGCCGGCACTCTTCCAAGAAACCCCCGCCGGCTAGAAAACGTCAAGGGATGAATTCCCTGACGCCTAACCCAGGATGAGTTGTGTTTGAATCGTATTGAGATTAGTGCCTCTGGGGACAATATATATATTAAAAAAAATAAGATATATAGCAAGGAAGACACGGCACGTCGAGATCATATCAGATATGTTACAGCACTGTGGATTCAGCCTCTTTATCGGCCTTATATGTTTCATTATCCAAAAAAAGAAAAGATGGGATGACCTCAATAACTGCAGCAGAGCTTGCATTGGGCACATTTGTGTTAATCCTTTGAGTTTAAGCTATACATTTAGTTGTTTTTTTTCAAACATTGAGCATAATCTAATGCACAAAAAGCTCACCAGGGTCATCGAGGCCAATGCGACTCGGTAGCAGTACATTTTAACAGGAAGTGAACTCATAACTGTGGAGATAAAGTCTGTTGCTCTCACCGCTTCATTGCCCAAAATGCTTTTATTTTTCTAAAATAAAATAAAAAAACGATTGGATTAACAAGTTTGCCGTGTCCAGGGTAGACAATTGCCACAACTGTTATTGAAATACATCCACGCAGTTTGATTTGAGTTGTTTTGTCATTGTATTCAACTGAATGCTGATGACCTTTCAC
>JAOPHQ010000604.1:20000-137500 GCA_030340625.1 Merluccius polli
TCTCTGTGTGTGTGTGTGTGTGTGTCTCTCTGTCCGTCTGTCCCTCTCTCTCTGTCTGTGTGTCTCTGTCTGTCTGTCCCTCTCTCTCTCTGTCCCTTTCTGTCTGTCTGTCTGTCTGTCTCTCTCCTGCACATGCACACCATAAAGAGGACGGGGAGGAGCAGCACCGGCAGGACGGCGCGAGGGCCGCCGCCGGCGCGCGGCCGCAGCCGCTGGCCGAGGACCGGGGCGCCGGCGTGCCGCGGCGGCGGAGGAACCTGAACTCCAGGGTGGCGGCACAGCGGCGCGCGCAGAGAGACGCGTCCGACAACGGTAGGAGCCCAACGCCACGGGTCCAACATCACCCCTTAAGAACCGGCTCAGCGCAATGAAGTACTGTTTTCACGGGGTTTTATTTCATGTTATGGTTGGAACGGGCAAAGCTGTGACCGCAACTTGCTTCCGTAAGCCGGTGCAAAACGTGATAATGAGATATAACTGATAACGTTTGGGATAACATCTAAAAATATATATATATATAAATTAGTGATGGGGCGACCCACTTGCCGACCCACTTGTAGTCATTATTTAGGTAATATAAGTCATTATTTAGGTAATATAAGTCATTATTTAGGTAATATAAGCCATTATTTAGGTAGCAAACACATATTATGGACACCTTCGACATCATTCAAAGGAGCCACGTTAATCTAGATTAATTTCAAGATTAGTCTAGATTAATCTAGATTAAATATTTGAATCTATGCCCATCTCTAATATAAATATGTTTTATCACAAATTGTCGACTAATCGCGTCAAACTGGCAAATCGGAATCGACTCGGAAAGGCTTGGGTGTGTGACTCCCAGCCCGAAAGGCACTGGGTTCAAATCCCGGGGGCGGTGACGTCAAGGAGGAGGCGGAGTCTGTTTGTTGTAAACATTCAGCTTTAATGGCATCTGGCATCCAAAGGAAACCACCGAGTCGCTTTGGATGAAAGTGTCTAAATGACTAAACGGTAAATGTACTGAGACGTGAACATGCGTAGCTTTTGTCGGGAGCAGCGACGCTTTCCACTCAACTTGTATTATATGATTTATATGAATTATATAAACTGCATCGAGAGCTCCTTCCGCTTCCCTTCCCTCCCTTTGATTCACTTGTTCTTGTCCCAGAGGACGACCCTGAAGAAGCGGCGGCCGGCGGCGGCGAGGCGGAAAGCGACGACGAGCAGCAGCAGCACAGCTTCCCCAACGCCGGGAAAGTGGGAGCCAAAAAGCAGCGGAAACTGGAAGAGAAGCAAGCGAAACGGGCGCAGAGAGAGGCAAGACTTCCAGAGAGACACGTCTGTCCAAAATGTGTCTGAAGGGCGAATGTCGAGATCTGACGGTTGAGATTGTTCTGCACCGGTCTGGTGGTCGTCCTTCAGGTGGACTTGATGAAGTGTAGGTAGCTGCTGTGCCTTCAAAACGTTTCGTCTTTGGTTTTCCCTCTGTGGCTCCAGGCTGAGCTGGAAGAGCGGGAGGAGAGGAAGAGGATCCAGGAACTGAAGGAGCAGGAGAGACGCAAGGAGGAGGAGAAGGAGCTCCTGTCCCAGCAGAAGCAGGTACAGTCTGGGCGACCGGACGTAACGGTACACTACAGCCATGTTTGAACACACACGCACAACTCCTCCGTTCCCCTTTTCCCGCCTGCTCCACCAGGAGGAGGATGACCAGCGGCTGAAGGAGGAGGAGCAGAAGCGGGAGGAAGAGGAGTACCTGAAGCTCAAAGCGTCGTTCGTCGTGGAAGACCAAGGAGAAGCCGAGCAGCTCAGCGAGGACCAAGTAAGCTCACCTTCCCTCCTCCACAAGGTTTCAGCTCTGGGTCAGAATCCATCTCCTATCCTGATATCGGTCATTCAAGGTCAAATTATATATATATTTTAATATTTTTACTTTGCACTACAATTTATTTATACATTTTTATATTGCATTTTAGTCTTTAATTCTTTGTGTTGTTGTGTGTAATGCCGCTGCTACACTGCAATTTCCCAGCTTGGGATCAATAAAGTCTATCTATCTGTTCAATACCTTGGTAACGATATCTATCTATCTATCTATCTATCTATCTATCTATCTATCTATCTATATATATATATATATATATATATATATATATATATATATATATATCACAATGTTTTCTGGTAATTAAAATAAATAAATAAATAGTCTATATAAAATAACGGAATAGTAAAGCCTATTTTTGTATACTCCTGTGTGAATTATATACTTCACAAATGAGTGTTTCCTCTTTTTTTGACGAAAGTGGTGCTTTTTAAAAGTTACAACCATATGGAAATGTGACAAAATGCATTTCTAATCATCGAGGCATAATTCATTTTGGTGTTTTTCCATTTCAGTCGCGCAATCTCTTGCAAGAGTTCATCCAGTATATTCAGGTGAGTGGAGACACTTGGACACACTCTAAAAACATATTTTAGCATTTTGCATATTTGGCTTATCGTCCACTTTCGGCAATCATGCAAATACATTTTTTATTACCAGGGGTTACCATGGGTGGTTTGAATACAATTATTTAGAAAACATGTTTATAATAAAAGAAAGGATTTGTAACTTCTGTAATTTATCTGGGAAATAATTTAATATCACCGTTTACTGTCTTTGAATGGTATTGTATCATCATGAAATGAGGATATCGACTCATGGTGATGCTCGTTGTTATAGTATAAACTAATTACCATGAGAAGATGTTCCCTCAACGTGATCAAATACGAGGTTTGAAACGTCAGTGAAACGAAAAGTCGATATCTTCAATTCACGACGATACGATGCCATTCAGAGACGATATCTGATATCCACATGCGGCGTATGTTTCTCTCTAAATGCGTGGCTTCCCTTGCAGGACTCCAAAGTGGTCCTGCTTGAAGACCTGGCGTCGCACTTCGGGATGCGAACCCAGGACGCCATCGCTAGACTACAGGATTTGCTCGCCGAAGGCTCAATCACAGGTACACCACGCGGACCAAGAAACATTTCCCCCTTTCTGAGCCGAGGATCTTGAGGCGGGCGTATTGTTTTTCAAATATATGTTCCCCAGGGTCCAACATGGACACCAGCCAATGGCTGATAGAGATTTGACCATTCGACAGGTGAAACAAATGCTTGGCTTCCAACTGGCTATCTAACTTTTAGCCAAATTTAGAAGTGTTGATTTTGGACCCTGATGTTCCTCTAGTATTTCTTCCAGCATTCAGGAAACGGCCGTGATTATAGAAATGGTACCCCTGTGAATTTGCCCTATTCTTTTACTCATGGACACACTTATTGTTTATAACTTGCTTTTTTAAAATTTGTACCTGATTTTTATTATGTCCATATAGCTTCTGATGTTATTTTTCCCTGTATATTGCTTAATATTATTATATTGATATTCCATTATTCCTTTTTATTTGATATTCATACTGCTGTACAGTTTTACGTTTGCTAGTTGCAGAGTTGTTGTACAAGTACAACAATTATGCATGTGACGAATACAAATCTTAAAGTTGAACTTTTGACCACATTTGAAACATGAACTCACCCTTTTCCTCCCCCCCGTCCGCAGGCGTGATCGACGACCGGGGGAAGTTCATCTCCATCACCCCCGAGGAGCTGAACTCGGTGGCCCAGTTCATCAGACAGCGGGGGAGGGTCTCCATCTCGGAGCTGGCGCTGGCCAGCAACTCCCTGATCAACCTCACGCCGGTGATCCGCAACGGCGCCTGACGGGTGTTTTTCGACCCGCACAAGATGGACGCCTTCGCTTTCTCACAGAACCCCGAGGGACATTTAGTCCACACACACACACACACACACACACACACACACACACACACACACACACACACACACACACACACACACACACACACACACACACACACACACACACACACACACACACACACACACACACACACACACACACACTTCACTCTGGCATTTATCCAATTTATCTAAACTTTTACATCAAACTGTAGACATGCCAACTGGTTCGGTTGTATTTTTATTGTTTACACATTTCCATAACTTATTATTAGCGTTCGTCCATTAATCGATTTCACTGACGTTTGTCATTTTAAAACAAATGACCGCTTTGATTTTGTTTAACAATCAAAATGGTGGATGTGATGTAACAAAATGAATTCCCTCAAAGCTGTGCCTCAATAAAAAAAATTGCAGACTGCAGCTCAACTTTGGGTCCTGCTGCTGGTTTTGCTCAATTTACAATTATGAATTATAATTTAATTATTAAAAATGTATAAATATTAATTTATCCAGTTTTGTTGGAGCTGTACCAGTTAATAACAGCAAACCTCGTCCCTCATCTGTATTCTCCTGTCACGGTTTCAGCTGGTGATACATTAAACATCATGATTCACTATCTCAGTTTATGTAATTATACGAATACACACTTCAGTGTTGCGGATGGAAAGTCGAATGCAAGGGTGAAATAGTGAGTCACACACTGGGGGGGGGGGGGGGGGGGGGACCAATCAGGTTGGGAGTGTGGGGTCGTCCAATGACATGAACCAACCATGTATCCCACAATGTCTGGTAGTACAGCTGAAGCCATAGAGAATAATGTTAAATTGTTGAAGAACCGGCCGGCGAACGCTCTCTGAACATTTCGCCGCTGAGTCAAAGTAACGATGTATTAAAACAGCATGTTACGTAAGTCCCATGTGTAGCTGGGTTTAATTTCTCAGCCATATTTGATTTTATGTGACTCTGATGATGAATCGCTCGAGGTGTAACTCCGTCTTCATGAGAACAAGTCAAATATCGTATTGTCCACAGAACTCGATCATTTACAATCCTCCTCCTCGTCCTTCACAGCCGGCGTCCGTCCAGTTATCTCCCACGTGGAGGTGACCCCTCTATCCTGAAAAATTAAGACGTTTATTTAAAGTCCATGTAAAGCAAAAGTAAATGTGTTTAATTTAGTTTGTCACGCTATAGAAAAATGTGTTATTAACCACCCGGCCAAATTTGAATGACACCTCATCCGCTACCACTGAATGACTACACTGGTAGCGGATGAGGTGTCATATCCCCCACACACACACACACACACACACTATGTAAAGCGCTTTGGGTGCCTTGAAAAGCGCTATATAAATGCAATTTATTATTAGGGACCGAGCCAGTGAAACTGGAAGGTCCCTATTGAAATTGCTCTGTTTATTATTCTTATTATTATTATTCTTTTTGGGCCTCTTTGCCGGCGATTTGCACCATCTCAAAGTATACGAAAACTCTTCTTATTTGGCAAAGTTGTCGGGGCTGGTGAAAACTTATATATTCTATGCGTCACGTTCATGTCACACACTTGGAAGACCACTAGGTGGCGCTGTTTTTGAGCAAATTCCGTAACGCTCATAACTCCGCCATACTTTGTCGCACATTCAAAAACCTTATATCCATACATGCAGAAATTAGTGCTGCACCTCCCCACGTCGGCGACTCCTATCTCCGCCCGAATAGTTTTTTCGCTAGAGCGCAAAAACGCGAAAATAAAATTTTTCACGTACGATACGTGCGCTTGCCTCCCATTTGCACGAAACTGCACACGTAGCATCGCCAGACTGTCTTATGAAAAAAAGTCTTGTAAAGTATTTCCATATTTCAAAAAATAAGTGCGCTATAAATATGTTAATTTGTGTAAATTTTACGTCAAAAAAGCAAGTGCACCATTTCTCCACTTTCCTATGGTTGTTCAACACCAAACTTTAGTCAATAGTTCCTTATAGTTTAATTAACCATCGTACACATTTTCAAACCATCGCCACTAGGTGGCGCTCTTTAAAATGAAGAAGTTTATATCTCCACATCGGCAAATGCGATTTAAACGAAACTTGGTACGATGATAGCACATGGCCCCCTGAAACTGACGGCAAAAGGAAAAAAAAATTCCGCCACTAGGTGGCGCTCTAATGTCAGCATAAATCACTGTACAAAGACCGTAATAGTTATGACTATGAAATTCACAGGAGATGTGTAGACTAGTGCCCGGAGCTCACGTACCAAAGATCGTGTTAGTCGTGGTTGTAGCGCCCCCTACAGGATATTAAAAAAACAGCCCCGACACCCCGTTTCACGGATATTTATGAAACTCGGTAGGCATGTGTATCAGTCCACGACCTACAAAAAAGCCTCTTGGACCCATACCCCAAAATCCACCGGAAGTCAGATATATTAATTTCAATTTTTGTCATTTTTCAATTTTCGCCGCCTTTATGAACGAACTCCTCCCAGGGGATTTGTCGCCTGGGCTTCAAATTTTTTTTGTACGTTCAGGAGGTGGAACTTGAGAAAAGTTGTGCTATTTGCGACTCTACGTCAAAGGGCGTGGCCGTGGCGTGCCGTCAAAGTAGGCCATATTCACTAATGTCGTCTTTTTTGCCGTTGTATTTGAACAAACTCCTCCCAGGGGAGTTGTCGCTTGGGCTTCAAAATTCTTCAGTACACTCACAAGATGTTACTTGAGAAAAGTTGTGCTAATTGCGACTCTACGTCAAAGGGCGTGGCCGTGGCGTGCCGTCAAAGTTGGACATTTTTAATTCAGTGGTATTTTTTTCCCATGTTTGGGAACAAACTCCCCCAAGGGAATTTGTTTGTTCTGCTTCAAAATCCATCAGTACAGTCAGAAGATGGTGCTAAACAAACGTTGTGCGATTTGCGACTCTACGTCAAAGGGCGTGGCCGTGGCGTGCCCTCAAAGTAGGCCATATTCAATTCCGCGCCCCCTACAGGGAATTAAAAAAACTGCCCCAACACCACGTTTGACGGATATGTATGAAACTCGGTAGCCACGTGTAACAGTCCAGTACCTACAAAAAAGCCTCATGGACTCATACCCCAAAACCCACCGGAAGTCAGATATATTAATTTTAATTTTTGTCGTTTTTCAATTTTCGCCGCCTATTTGCACAATCTCCTCCCAGGGGATTTGTCGCCTGGGCTTCAAATATTTTTTCTACGTTCAGGAGGTGGAACTTGAGAAAAGTTGTGCTCTTTGCGACTCTACGTCAAAGGGCGTGGCCGTGGCGTGCCGTCAAAGTAGGCCATATTCAATTCCGTGATCTTTTTTGCCGTTGTATTTGAACAAACTCCTCCCAGGGGAGTTGTCCCTTGGGCTTCAAAATTCTTTAGTTCACTCACAAGATGTTACTTGAGAAAAGTTGTGCTAATTGCGACTCTACATCGAAGGGCGTGGCCGTGGCGTGCCGTCAAAGTTGGCCATTTTTAATTCAGTGGTATTTTTTTCCCATGTTTGGGAACTAACTCCTCCCAGGGATTTTATTTGTTCTGCTTTAAAATTTGTCAGTACAGTCAGAACATGGTGCTGAACAAACATTGTGCTCCTTGCGACTCTACGTCAAAGGGCGTGGCCGTGGCATGCCGTCAAAGTTGGCCATTTTTCATTCAGTGGTCTTTTTTTCCAATGTTTGTGACCAAACTCCCCCCAGAGAATTTGTTTGTTCTGCTTCAAAATCCATCAGTGCAATCAGAACATGGTGCTAAACAAAGCTTGTGATATTTGCGACTCTACGTCAAAGGGCGTGTCCATGGCGTGCCGTCAAAGTTGGCCATTTTGAATTCAGTGGTCTTTTTTCCCAATGTTTGTGAACGAACTCCTCCCAAGGAATTTGTCTGTTCTGCTTCAAAATCAATCACTACAGTCAGAAGATGGTGCTCAACAAACATTGTGCTCTTTGCGACTCTACGTCACAGGGCGTGTCCGTGGCGTATCGTCAAAGTTGGCCACTTTGAATGGAATGTCAAACTGATGCGATTTGGGCCATTCCCTGACCCTAATGTTAGCTACTACGCGTCTCCCTGTGAACACCCCGGTCTACCGCACACTGCATGGACCGCGTCGGACGCCAACCTGTCGCGACACTATCCACGACACGCCCCGACGGACTCGGCGAGGTCCCGCACACAGCTCCTTGGAGCTTTAATTATTATTATTATTATTATTATAATAAAAAAGTCGGCAAGTATATCAAATTAGGATTCAAAATCAGGGAAATATTCTCAGCTCTGAGATGCTGGGGGCGTGTCCTCTGGGGGCGTGTCCGCTGGAGGCGCTAAACCACGCCCATTTGTGCACGGGGGGCGGAGCCTCTCTCAACTGTCAAATAATAACTGTTAAACTAATAACTGTCAAACTCACGATTGAGTGTGACAAGCAGTGACGCAACTGCGCTCTGGTTGTTGGGGGCGGGGCAATAATGTTAAAATGGTGAAAAATAGAAAAACGGTCCAACGCCACAATTCAACATTAAATGGTCATACGGTCTTTTCACACGTTTTCAGCAGTAACTTTCTAACGTGTGCAATGTGTTTAAAAACAAATCTCAGAATTTGCTGTACATGGACTTTAAAGTCTCAACTATAAAAGGCAAATTATCCATTTGCGTGAACACACTTGACCCAATTCACACAAATCTCCGACTTCGTCCTCTTAAGATGCCAAAACTTAAAAAGGACAACGACTCCTAACCACCCACCTTGATCAGCACGCCCATGGGCGCCAGGTCCCTCCGCAACGCGTCGCATGCTTGGAGAAGGGGAACTCGGTCCGGGTGCATCCGGGGTCTGGGAGGGGCGGCGGACCCTCCGGGGGCACCCGGCGTCTCCCGCGGGGCGAGGGCGAACGTTCGCACGCCGCTTCGGAAGAGGCACAGCTGCTCGACGAGGGCGTCCAGGGTGGCGGAGGAACTGGACGCGACCTCCTCCTGTAGGCGAAGGGGGGGGGGAGATGGTTTAGTCCTGTGAGTCTCCATGTTAATTCATGTTTCAGTGTCTTACTGTTTCATTGAGTTTAGCCCCGATTGTTGCAGCGTTTTGTTCTTAGCTCCATGTTTTTAGTGGTTTTTAGCGGTTTTCAGCGACACCAGACACAGGTTGAGGTGGATCAGAAGTCCTACTATGGATCTTACCTGTGAGACTGTGTTTGTGTATGACGAGTGTTTGTCTCGTCGTCGTTGTTGTTGTTTTTACTTCACCTGTCTGTCCAGCAGGTCGACACCCAGCAGGTCCAACAGCTCCCTGATGTAGGAGAGCATGGCCCCGAAAACAGTCGGGCTCCGGGCCGATCCATCAGCCTGGGAGGGAGAAACCATTGTATTTATATATGTATATATAGTCAGGTCCATAAATATTTGGACATTGAAACAATTTTCAGCATTCCAGCTCTGTACAACACCACAATGGATTTGAAATGAAACAATCAACATGTGCTTTAAGTGCAGACTGTGAGCTTCAATTTGAGGGTATTTACATCCAATTCAGGTGAACGGTCTTGGAATTACAACACATTTGCATGTGCCTCCCACCTTTTCAAGGGACCAAAAGTAATTGGACAATTGGCTACTCAGCTGTTCCATTGTCAGGTGTGTGTTATTCCCTCGTTATTTCATTCACAAGGAGCAGATAAAAGGCCTGGAGTCCATTTCAAGTGTGGTACATTCATTTGGAATCTAGTGAGGTCATCTCTGAATATGAAGTCCAAAGAGCTGTCACTATCAGTAAAGCAAGCCGTCATTAGGCTGAGAAATCAAAAGAAACCCATCAGAGAGATAGCAAAAACATTAGGTTTGGCCAAATCAACAGTTTGGTACATTCTTAAAAGGAGGGAACGGACTGGTGAGCTCAGCAACGCCAAAAGACCTGGAAGACCATGGAAAACAAGTGAGGTGGATGACAGACGAATTCTTTCCCTTGTGAAGAAAAACCCCTTTACAACAGTTGGCCAGATCAAGAACACTCTCCAGGAGGTAGGTGTATCTGTGTCCAAGTCGACAATTAATAGAAGACTTCACCAAAGGAAATACAGAGGTTTCACCACAAGATGTAAACCATTGGTGAGTCTCAAAAACAGGAAGGCCAGATTAGAGTTTGCCAAGAAACATCTTAAGCAGCCTGTGCAGTTCTGGAAGAACATTTTATGGACAGATGAGACAAAGATCAACTTGTACCAGAATGATGGAAAGAGAAGAGTATGGAGAAGGAAAGGAACTGCTCAAGATCCAAAGCACACCACCTCATCAGTGAAGCATGGTGGTGGTAGTGTAATGGCGTGGGCATGTATGGCTGCCAGTGGAACAGGATCTCTTATATTTATTGATGATGTGACTTCTGACAAGAGCAGCACCATGAATTCTGAAGTGTTTTGGGCAATATTATCTGCTCATATTCAGCCAAATGCTTCAAAACTCATTGGGCGGCGCTTTACAATGCAGATGGACAATGACCCGAAGCATACTGCGAACGCAACCAAAGAATTTTTAAAGGCAAAAAAGTGGAATGTTCTGCAATGGCCAAGTCAATCACCTGACCTGAATCCGATTGAGCACGCATTTCACTTGCTGAAGATGAAACTGAAGGGAAAATGCCCAAAAAACAAGCAGGAATTGAAGACAGTTGCAATAAAGGCTTGGCAGAGCATCACCAGGGATGAAACCCAGCGTCTGGTGATGTCTATGTGTTCCAGACTTCAAGCTGTAATTGACTGCAAAGGATTTGCAACCAAGTATTAAAAACGGACAATTTCATTTGTGATTATGTTAGTTTGTTCAATTACTTTTGGTCCCTTAAAAAGGTGGGAGACACATAAAATGTGTTGTAATTCCTACACTGTTCATCTGATTTGGATGTAAATAACCTCAAATTAAAGCTCACAGTCTGCACTTAAAGCACATGTTGATTGTTTCATTTCAAATCCATTGTGGTGTTGTACAGAGCTGGAATGCTGAAAATTGTTTCAATGTCCAAATATTTATGGACCTGAGTGTATGTGTGTATATATATATATATATATATATATATATATATATATATATATATATATATATATATATATATATATATACACTCACCGGCCACTTTATTAGGTACACCTTGCTAGTACCGGGTTGGACCCCCTTTTGCCTTCAGAACTGCCTTAAAGGGACACTAAGTAGTTTTTTAAGTAATTTATTACCTCAAATCAACGTCTTCATTCATAAATAAGTCCCCATTGGTGTACAATGATCAATGTCAACAATCTCACTTATCCTCCTGAGCGAAGAATCACTTATCAGAATATACATAGGACGGGCAAGCTCTATGGAGGCCGCCATGTCTTTCCGGTCTATGGACTCCCGAGAGGGACAAAAAGCTAAAAGGCTAAACGCGTTTTCACTCAGAGCCAGCGTGACTGGAACAGAGGAGGAGCTTAGCGAGACGCGCTTGTCACTTAAAAAACGATATAAACATGAGAACATAATTCACTATCTGGAGGAGTAATTACTCATACATGCTCACACTAATGATTCAATGCAGTTTGAAGTTTGTTTGAAATAACGCACCCAGTGCTCGAAGTGGGCCGGTACGCACCGGTACGCAGCACCGGCACTTCTACATTTTACCCTTTAGCGTACCGGCACTTTTTCTTGCGTACCGGCACTTGTCACAGGCTGCGGTCATAGGTCCGCGGTGGGTTACGATCCCCCGTTGGTCGTAGCGCGGTGGGTTAATATCCCCCCCCCGTTGGTCGTAGCGCGGTGGGTTAATATCCCCCCCCCCCGTTGGTCGTAGCGCGGTGGGTTAATATCCCCCCCCCCCCCCCCGTCGGTCGTAGCGCGGTGGGTTAATATCCCCCCCCCCCCCCCGTTGGTCGTAGCGCGGTGGGTTAATATCCCCCCCCCCCCCCCCCCCCCCCCCCGTCGGTCGTAGCGCGGTGGGTTAATATCCCCCCCCCCCCCCCCCCCACGTTGCTTATATTTTTCCACTTCGAGCACTGAACGTACCTCATCATCAGAAACAAAACGTGATGAAGTGGTGTTTGAAGACATGTTATCATGTCATAGCTTCTTGAATCTTGACTAATACCGCTTGCCGTAGTTCAAAAACGCGAGGCGCTGGAGAGAATAAATTCGTTTGAATGCAAAATACAATTTGACCACTAGATGGGGGAAAAAATTACTTAGTGTCCCTTTAATCCTTCGTGGCACAGATTCAACAAGGTACTGGAAACATTCCTCAGAGAGTTTGGTCCATATTGACATGATAGCATCACGCAGTTGCTGCAAATTTGTCGGCTGCACATCCATGATGCGAATCTCCCGTTCCACCACATCCCAAAGGTGCTCTATTGGATTGAGATCTGGTGACTGTGGAGGCCATTTGAGTACAGTGAACTCATTGTCATGTTCAAGAAACCAGTCTGAGATGATTCGCGCTTTATGACATATCCTGCTGGAAGTAGCCATCAGAAGATGGGTACACTGTGGTCATAAAGGGATGGACATGGTCAGCAACAATACTCAGGTAGTCTGTGACTTTGACACGATGCTCAATTGGTACTAATAAGCCCAAAGTGTGCCAGGAAAATATCCCCCACACCATTACACCACCACCAGCCTGAACCGTTGATACAAGGCAGGATGGATCCATGCTTTCATGTTGTTGACGCCAAATTCTGACCCTACCATCCGAATGTCGCAGCAGAAATCGAGACTTATCAGACCAGGCAACGTTTTTCCAATCTTCGATTGTCCAATTTTGGTGAGCCTGTGCGAATTGTAGCCTCAGTTTCCTGTTCTTAGCTGACAGGAGTGGCACCCGGTGTGGTCTTCTGCTGCTGTAGCCCATCCGCCTCAAGGTTCGACGTGTTGTGCGTTCAGAGATGCTCTTCTGCATACCTCTGTTGTAACGAGTGGTTATTTGAGTTACAGTTGCCTTTCTATCAGCTCGAACCAGTCTGGCCATTCTCCTCTGACCTCTAGCATCAACAAGGCATTTGCGCCCACAGAACTGCCGCTCACTGGATATTTTCTCTTTTTCGGACCATTCTCTGTAAACCCTAGAGATGGTTGTGCGTGAAAATCCCAGTAGATCAGCAGTCTCTGAAATACTCAGACCAGCCCGTCTGGCACCAACAACCATGCCACGTTCAAAGTCACTTAAATCACCTTTCTTCCCCATTCTGATGCTCGGTTTGAACTGCAGCAGATCGTCCTGACCATGTCTACATGCCTAAATGCATTGAGTTGCTGCCATGTGATTGGCTGATTAGAAATTTGCGTTAACGAGCAGTTGGACAGGTGTACCTAATAAAGTGGCCGGTGAGTGTATATATATATATATATATATATATATATATATATATATATATATATATATATATATATATATATATATATATATATATAAGTATAAACAGGGTCCAGAATTAACATCTGCCACCAGCCAATGGCTGATAGATTAAACAGTACATGATGTAACTTTCCACTCTGGCAGGTAAAAAGACGAAGTGAATTTTGGACCCCGAGTGTAAAGGCGAAGTAGTCCGGTCCGCCAAGGACCAAGCAAGGCACATGCATCACATTACAATATATCTAATATATAACTATGCTTTCATACTTTTATCAGGGCGTGATTTTAGATAAATGATCCTGATGCATTAAGTGAGATACTACAGATAATGTTTAACACAATAGAGATCCATAAATCCATAAAGTATTACAATACCGTCCGTACAACACAGTGGACCGTTAAATCAATGAATCGGAAATTGAAAAATGTACTTGAGAATTGTGATTCTTAAGTAAATTGATTTTTTTCCCCCAACAGATTATAGTCTGAATCGCACCACCGTTACCATTTCTTTCGAAATGGAGCCTCTTCACCCAAAGACAGCCGCCAGGGCGACTCTATAAAAAGGTCACAGATTGCCAATAGCAGGGGAAAGTCACTTCCTGTTCCTGTCACTTTAACATGAGGTCGGTTTCATTCATGTCTGTCACAGCACCGGCAGGTCGGTGTGTATTTACCGGACTATCTGTGTCTATACTGCTGCACCGCCGTACCTAAACGGAGCGGACCCGTGGTTAGTGTCGTGTTGTGTGTGTCCTCCTGTGATAAGTGTGTGTGTTTTACCTCCGGGATGGGCTGAAGCTGGCGGTTTCCGTGGTACACGAGGTTCAGGACGGCGTGGATCGCATGCGGAGTATCAAAGTCGTCCGCGAAGGCGTCCACCACCAGTTCTTTGGTCTCCGCCAGCCTGAGGGTCAGAGAGACACACTCGAATGTTTTCCTCAGAGCCGTCTATCCGTTTACCTCTTTTTTTATGTATGCTGTGACAAACAGAAACGTGGAACTTGAGCCGCCGACTGCAGGGAGGGCCTACTTTTCCCAGAGCAGGGCCTCGTCCACCGCGTGGCACAGCAGCTGTCCCCTCATGTAGGCCTGGGCGCCGTTGCAGAAGGTGACGAGGGTGCTGAGGGCGCTGCGGGCCTCCGACATGCTGGAGTCGCTGAAGTCGATCGCTGGCAAGGCGAGGCAGGTTTATTCATTTAGTCGCATTTCAGGGAAAATAAGGGCTTTGCGTTGCCAAGTGTTGAGCAAAAAACATCGACGCAAACGTCGATTTTAAATGGAGAACTGACTGAAAGTGTTTACCTGCTCTGTATTTAGTAAGGAGGCAAAACATCCGGAATTCATTGGCAGTGTGAGACCGAAGGAAATCCTGAAAAAATAAAAAGAGACGATTAAGTGAAATTGTGTTTTTTTTGAATCGCTCCTCGAATTGCAGTTTGAAAAGCGCCGTGACGCCGAGAGGAATGTTTCCTTACGTTCTTCATTGTGTGTGTGACAGTGTGACGACTTTACCTTTATAGTGATGTAGTTCTTTAAAGATTTGGACATTTTCTCCGCACTGCCTTTGAGATGCAGGTGCCCTGAAAAACAAACCGAATCCTTTGGATTATACAAATGAAACAGGAAGCCTAAAGTGTTAAAATGTGGACAGTTGTTGCGCTGTGCTTGAGCTTAAATGGTTCTGCATGTCTGTGGTCTTTCGCTTTTTCATTTAACATCAGTTCAGATTTCACACTCCTCCCCCCCCCCCGCTCAACAATCACGCAGACCCACTTTTAGTCACTTTTTAGGTAATATAAGTCATTATTTAGGTAGCAAACACATATTATGGACACCTTCTGAGCCACTTTAATCTAGATTAACCTAGATTAATTTCAACATTACCATTAGATTAATCTAGATTAAATATTTTAATCTATGCCCATCTCTAATATATATATATATATATATATATATATATATATATATATATAAGTCCAAAACACACTTGACTTGAAGTCCAAAACACACCACCGCCGAACGGCCTCGAAATTGTATCTGGTGTGGAAACAATGGAAGCCAACGTCACAAATGAGAATACGGATCAATGAGCAAAAAAAAAAAGAAAAACAACATGATTGGACGATCAGTCAACTATAGGCAAGACTCGACGAATCAGATTCGACTATGTAAATTCTTAGTCGGGGACACCCCTAGTTCTCTACATCTTTTTTTGCCCTTCTTTTTCGCAAGTTTTTATTCTATCCATCTTATTTTTTTTCTCTCTTTTTTTCAATTTTTTATTCTATCCATCTTTTTTTTTTCTCTCTTTTTTTTCAATTTTTTATTCTATCCGTCTTTTTTTTTTTCTCTCTTTTTTTTCAATTTTTTATTCTATCCATCTTTTTTTTTTCTCTCTTTTTTTCAATTTTTTATTCTATCCATCTTTTTTTTCATAGGCAAGACTTGACAAATCAGATTCGATTATGTGAATTCTTAGTCGGGGACACCCCTAACATATATATATATATATATATATATATATATATATATATATATATATATATATATATATATATATATATATACAGTATATGGTGCTGCAACACAACAACGTCCCCTTGAGAACGAAGGGAAGATCCCGCCCTGGCGCGCACCTGAGTGCAGGAAGTAGTTCCCCCACTGGGTACATTGATGGTAGGCCTCGCTCTGGGCGATCTCGTTCTCATGGTGAGGGAACGCCAGGTCGACGCCCCCGGAGTGGATGTCCAGCTGACTGCCGAACACGGAGCTGAGGAGAACAGAACGCACGACGTGAGCGTTGCGTTGTCAGAGAACAAAAGACATTTAAAACATTTATATATATATATATCAAATTCAGTTATTCATACGGGCAGTTTGGGAGCAAAATAATATAATCTCTGAGCATCTCAGTGCCCAAACTGGAGCTGTGAGCGCACACACACACACATCAAGGACTGTGACACACACACACACACACACACACACACACACACACACACACACACACACACACTCAGTAACTGCTACCAAAGACAGAATTCATAAACATAAAGTTGTATTTATTAATTCAACCGCTGTAAAATGTGTATTTAACTACTGCAGTGCCTTCAAAGCTGTACTCACACAAGCGTGACTTAAATTAAATTAAACATTATGCTTAATAATGCTGTTATTCTTTGGTACTACTATTTTTAATCTATTTGATCTCATCTTACTTTAACTACATCGGGAGAAGCCATGCGAAATTTCATTGTACTTACTTAATTATAATTGAGTATAATGACAAAGCATTAACGACATGACAACGCATTGCAGCCAGGTTTATGCTGACTGGCTGAAGTTAAATGATAAGTTCGGTATTTTTGACATTAAACCTTGTTTTCGGATCGTTTACCATGAAATACAAAGGTTAAGAGTGACATTTTGACAAATGCTTCCATTTGAATGTTTTCGGTTGTTAGTGTAGCAGCTCCCCCCCCCCTTTCAATGGCAGTCATGGTACCTACCTGCAAATCCTCTCTAGAAGGCATTAAACTTTCTTTTTCAACGACATGAAACTCTCCGAGGGTTCAGATGTGTTCACTGAAAGGCTGGCACAAAAATTGTTGGAAAAATATGACTTCTACCATGATAAATCCTAGTTTGAAAGGGGGGGGGGGGCTGCTACGCTAACAACCGAAAACTCTCAAACAGAAGCATTTGTCAAAATGTCACTCTTAACCTTTGTATTTCATGGTAAACGATCCGAAAACAAGGTTTAATGTCAAAAATACCGAACTTATCCTTTAAAGTAATATTTGCCGTCACTAGTTGTCAACGCAAGTGAACGCAAGTGTTCAGAAGCTGCCGTCAGGAAGATGACTCCGTGCGCCAAAGTGCAAATCAAACCGCTTGAAGCCATCGTTGGTTCCCGCCTCCATCACGCTGCTGAACTCTAATGCTGAATCTTAGTGCCATTGAGCAATGTCAAATGTCTTTTATGTTTCAAGATGTTTTATTACGTGAATTAACTGTATTATCGTGTCAAATGCTTCTAATGCTTTTGTGATGTTTTTTTATGTGAAGGAGCGGACTGTACCACTGTGCCCAAGACACATTTCCTCTGGGGGACATTAAAGTTTACTCTACTCTAATAATAATAATAATAATAATAATAATAATAATAATAATAATAATAATATTCAGACTGGTAAGTGAAGGTCGGCACCTGGCAATCGTGGAGCATTCAATGTGCCAGCCAGGTCTCCCCTCGCCCCACGGAGACGCCCAGCACGGCTCCTGCGGCTTGGAGCTCTTCCAGAGGGCGAAGTCCCGCGTGTCGCGTTTATCTGTGTCCCCTATCAAACACACATACAAACAAGACCTTGTGTGGAGGAACTGAAACGTTCGGTCTATGTTTTAAATGAAAGTACATTTTTTCCAGAAATGCAGAACTTACCGGGATCGCTGTGAACGTCAGCCGCACCCGTGAACTTGCCGTAGCGACGGCCGATGGACCGGATGTCAAAATAAACGTCACCTGCAGACATGCGAATGACAGCAAAAAAAACACAATTACATTGGAAATGCAAAACTTGTGTGGCTAGAGAAATGCTGAAAGGTAAAAAACATTTAGTTTACAGCAAAAAAATGTATTTCTGAAGTAATTCCTGTCCAGTAAAGGCCCTTTATCAGCAGAATGCATTAAACATTGCAAATTAAAATTTTTGAATACTGTATTCTGATTGGCTGGAGGAGTGTTGATTAACTTTCGATAACTGTGACGTAGTCGCAGAAGCAGCAGTCTTATCATCATTCTAGATTAATCAAAAGGAGATAAAACTTACAAAAACTTTATTTATTTTTAGAGCCAATGGCCCCAAAATATCCAATGAGGACAAACAAACATGTATTTGGTAAGTGGCCATGGAAGTGGGATACGCTCTGAGGTGTGCGGTTATCCAAAATAACGCATCATCCCACGCATGTGATATTATAAGTATTTTTTTTTACCTTTGTTTGTGGCGTAGGCGTGACCGTTATTGACGATGCGCTCGATAAAAGCAACGATCTGAGGCACATTTTCTGTCACTCTCAAGTACACTGCAGGAGGTAGAACCTAAAAAAAACAAAATTATAAATAATTAAGAAGTACGGACACTTATTTAGAAAAATGCATTTTCTCAACTGCAATTCTGCCGTCATATAATGGGTACTGCAACATTATGTTGATCTTTTCTTTACCATGGTCTATTTTATCATGTGCTTTGTATATTTAATTGTGTGATTTTAATTTATTCTGTCTGTACAGTGTCCTTGAGTGACCTGAAATGCGCTTTTAAATAAAATGCATTATTATTATTATTATTATTATTATTATATTAAGTATTAATTTACAACATTTCCATGTCCGACATTTTCCTACACAATATAGACAATAGAGGTTAGCGCTGTCATTAGTGGAAAACTATTCACTATTCACGCACCTTTAGCGACAGCATGTCCTTCTTGAATTCGTCTTCATATATTCTGGCTAGGATCGTTGGAGATACGTTTTCCTACAGAGTAAGCGTATTATCAGCTGCGGATATAAATGCAAATAAACACAACAGCTTCTTTTCCATTCACGGTGGACGTTATAGATCAGTAGGTAGATCCACATCTTACCTCTTGGCTCCTCTTGATGATTTTGTCATCGATATCAGTGATGACAACGGCGTGAACGACGCTGATCCCGAACACCTTGGTCAGAATCCTCTGCAGTATGTCAAAGCGGACATAGGAGCTGCAAGGAGACACGCGAAGCCGTTCAGACAGGAAGCACTGGAGGATGTGGGAATACGTCACCACTTTGTTACCGTGAGTTACCATGCATGGCCCAGGTGGGCGTGGTCGTACACCGTGGGTCCACAACTGTACCTAAAAAAGAAAAGAAATCTACTGTTTAAACATGTCATGACACGTTTCAAATTATAATATAATATATTATAGTATTATATTATGTATATGTATTAAATTATACATATTACATTATATTATATGTATTATATTATGTATATGTATTATGTTATACATATTACATTATATTATATTATATGTATTATATTATGTTTATGTATTATATTATACATATTACATTATATTATAATATTATATGTATTATATTATGTATTATATTATTATATATATCACATTATATTATATGATGTAGATGTATTATATGATGTATATATATTATATTAATAGATATTATATTATATGTCTATATTACCAGGTAGCTACTGTCCCTCGCTATATTCATCTGTATTATATTATATGATGTATAGGTATTATATTATGTATATATATTATATTATACATATTATTTACCAGGTAGCCACCCTCACTCGCTATATTCAGTATTATGTATATGTATTATATTATATTTTGTATATGTATTATATTATATGATGTATAGGTATTATATTATATGATGTATATATTATATTTATATTAATATAATGTATATTACCAGGTAGCCACCCTCCCTCTCTATATTCAGTATTATGTATAATATTATATGATGTGTGTATATATATATATATATATATATATATATATATATATATATATAATATTATATTATATATATTATTTACCAGGTAGCCACCCTCCCTCTATATGATGTATATATATATTAATATTAATATAATGTATATTTACCAGGTAGCCACCCTCCCCATATATGATGTATATATATATTATATTATATATATTATTTACCAGGTAGCCACCCTCCCTCTATATGATATATATATTATATTATATATATTATTTACCAGGTAGCCACCCTCCCTCTATATGATATATATATTATATTATATATATTATTTACCAGGTAGCCACCCTCCCTATATGATATATATATTATATTATATATATTATTTACCAGGTAGCCACCCTCCCTCTATATGATGTATATATTATATTATATATATATATATATATATATATATTATTTACCAGGTAGCCACCCTCCCTCTATATGATGTATATATATATATTATATTATATTATATATATTATTTACCAGGTAGCAACCCTCCCTCTATATGATATATATATATTATATTATATATAATATTTACCAGGTAGCCACCCTCCCTCTATATGATGTATATATTATATTATATATAATATTTACCAGGTAGCCACCCTCCCTCTCGGCAGCACCAGCGGCTCCTTCCTCTTGGTCAGACTGTTGTAGGTCTGGACTCCCGTCTCACGTCCCTGGGGTCGGACCCACGTCCTCCCTGCGTCCGAGCAGCAGGACCTGGAGGACCAGCAGGACCTGGGGGACCAGCAGGACCTGGGGGACCAGCAGGACCTGGGGGACCTGGACCCGAGGGACAGGCAGCGACTCCACATGGTTTTGCAGGGAGGTGAGACGTGTGTGAGGGAGGATGATGGTCACATCGCCCACCGTGGGGACGTGAACTTCATAACAGCAGCACTTCCGGGTTTGCTTCTTCTTCGTTTGTTTTTATTGGCGGTTAAACTCAGCTTATCTTATATCGGCGCATTACCGCCACCCGCAGGACTGGAGGACCATCAGAGTGACAGGAGCCTCAAAATAAATAATGCAAATAATAATAATAATCTTAATAATTATATTAATAATATAAACATATATAAAAAGCATTGCTGTGCTTCCTTTTCTACTGTTTTTTAAATTGTTTTTTAATTAAGTTTGATAACGCCGCCTACCGGCCTGGAGAGGTCTCTTCTCTAACATGTAACGAGTTAAAATCACATTAAAACGTATTGCAAAAATAATGAAACTCTGAGGTTTTATTATGAATTTCCATACAGTTACACTCATACAATGATACGTCTCTTG
The DNA here is from genome assembly GCA_030340625.1 of Merluccius polli. Lineage (NCBI taxonomy): Eukaryota > Metazoa > Chordata > Actinopteri > Gadiformes > Merlucciidae > Merluccius > Merluccius polli. The sequence goes on from JAOPHQ010000604.1 coordinate 41,036, forward strand.
ACACGTGTTGTCGTCTCATTTATACAATAAAATGCGATTATTTATACAGTTCTTTGATTGGGTGCAAGTGATTACAGCTGCTCTGCTAACTTCAATGAGTTGTTAAATGGCATTTAAATGACATTTAAATACTTTCTTATTGTCCTCGTACAAGATAAAACGAGTCGTTTTCATAATAACATTAAACATTTTGGGCTGTGAATACCTTTCGAGACTGCTTGCATTTAAAAAAAAATAATAATTGTTTCGTTTTATACATTCTTGTCTCACTTTTAATTTAATGTTGTATTCAATTTTTTTATCGGTTACAGCAGGCATATATTCACCAAGGCTTGGTTGAACTAAAATAAACTACAGTCAAACAGCATGAGTGCAAAAAATAGATACATTAATTAATTAATAATACAAAATACATAATACAATAATAATAATAATAATAATTGAATAAAATACAAACAAAAAAAGTGGAATACAATTATCAGGAAGTTAAAAGTATACAGAAGAAGATATATAGAGAAATATATGTGTAAAAATAGACGAATGACAGCTAGAGGAATAAATCAGAGACCGTCTGTAATCCTATGGCCCTCTGCCTCCCATCACCATCCTATCTGATTGGCTGGCGCAGAGTATTTTGAATGCGACAGCCAATCAGATTCAAGCCCCTGCCCCTCCCTCCCCCCCCCCGTCCGGATTACAGACTGCAGCTTCGTCAAATCTGATCCTTTTATCATGTGTTGTGGTTAAAAGTAAAGTGTATTAACGGTCTTTTAAATCATCCCACTAGTAGGTACCTGCAATGCAATAGCTGCCAGAAGGCCCAATAAGGACATAAGGACCCGTCAGCCTCACACCCGGCCAGATGAAGAGAGACGGAGACCTTCATGTCCGAGTAAAAGGCTTCAGGAGGTCACATGCTCCTCTTTCACCTGACCGGCCCCCCCGCATGCAGATCACTACCATGATGCTTGGCAGTACGTTGGAGAGCGATTACAGCGATGGAGAGGATTGTTTCGACCCCCAAAACCACAACGTCTATTTTAAAGTGACTATTTTCCCCTCAAGTCCAAACCATTGTTGTGCTACTCGTCCTAAACAGTGGCATGATGTATTCGGCGATGTTCTGAAGATGTTAGTATTGTTAATAGTAATGCCATATTGCCATATAACCTAATGTGTTTTTTTTACAGCAACGTAATATTTCCTTTTTTTTTTTTTTTTAAATGTTCACAATTGTTTTCACGGATAGCGACATGTTTCCTGAAATCCTTATTTATAATGCTTCAGGGTCTCCTGTTGTTTCCTGTTCTCCTGTAGTTCAGCCATTAAAACCTTTGTCCACCCTGTCAGGTCGTTTTTGGTAACAGCCAAAAGATAGAAGACAAAGACTAACAAAACATGAACATTTAATTATTCCCACATGACAAAGTTCATTGGAAAAAAAAATGAGCCTGCCCATTCTTATCACAAACACCGTTTCATTATTGGCCCTTTGAGTGAAAAGGCAGTTTTGAGTATAAAAGCAAATCAGTTTTTTAGCACCACATGGAAATCCGATTTCAAGAGCAACCGTTCAAACGAGAAAATAACAAAATCATTTCCTTTGGTCGACGAAGGCCAATCGCCTCATCTTTATTTGTTCACGTCAGATCCGAAGTGGAGCCTTTCAGTGAATTGGGTTAAGGCAGATAGGCTTTGAAAGATTGGGTTTATAAATTGGGGTAGGAGAAAGTTCAAGTACTTAACAAACCGTCTCATTCAGCATTTGGAAAGGATTTCCCCTCAATAGTGCAAACAAATGCATCTCATGCAAACTAGCGGACGTATGGACCAGTACAAAAATATACACATATTCCACGGAGTAATGAAAGACCTGAACAGCGGTTCGTCTCCCCCCCCGCTGGGAGTCGTGGGCGCAGGAGAGCCGAGGGCCGCTTCGCTTGGGACATTTCGGCCCTAAACCAGACACTGCTGCTGTTTCCCGCTGCTGGTGATGTCCTCGGCGGTGTCCCCGAACCCGTGATAGTGTCCGTAATGCAGGAGGTCCCCGAGGTCAGACGCCATCTGGGAGCCGCCGCACACGCCGCCGGGACTCCCGGCCTGGTGCAACGAGCCGCACATGTCGTCCGAGCGGCGCGGCGCGGTCTCGCCGGGAGACTCTTCGTTGGACAGGCGGGTTTTCTCGGCGGGCCGGTCACCGGGACTTTTGAACGGCGCGCGACGCACTGCGATGGTCTGCAGGAGGACGTCGCTGTAGCCGTTGCAAGAGGGGTTTGCAGGCCTGTGCTGCTGGCCATTGAATAGTCCATTGGTGTCATCTGATGCCATCCAGAACCAGAAAGAGAAATACATAAGTGGTGTTTTAGGGCTTATGTCATATATCACGATATTACGATATCTGACATCTAAGATTATATCTAGGCTCATATCAGCAGCGCTAAAATGTCATCGCTGTCGTGTAAACCTATGCGAGCAATAAGCTCACAATGATAATAAACATTAAGACATTGTATTATTATTTGAGTCATTTGAAATTCGTCATTGGACAGTAAATATGCCACTGTTTACAATCTTCATGGGTTTTTTTGCACATAATTAATGAAGACTACATTTACCAAAACAATCATGTGAAAAATGAAACGTTTTAACTTTAGAATTATCTAATGTGTATATCATATATCATTAAAAGAAATGTAACGGCTGAAACACACTTACAGTCAGTTCTGGCTTTCTTAGTGCATATATTCTCCAGATCCTCTATGAGCCTCTTCCGGTGTCCCGCTGCGTTCGGCGGGCCCTGAAGAGGCCCACCGCCGCCGGTCAGGGAGCTGACGGTGAGCGAGCGGCTGAGCTGGACGAGGTGATTCTGGGCGTTGGAGAGGAGCTGGAAGCCCTCCCAGAAGCCCAGGGAGTAGGCCAGGTCCGCCGCCGTCAGCCCCGTCGCGTTCCTCAGGCTGCACGACACATAGAGGACGGGACGCCCATGGATGTAGCACTCGAAAAATAGCCACAAACTTTTCACCATCATTTGGGCAATAGGGCTTGCACATCAGAATGCATCATGGGATTTTTTTTGTTGGCCATACTCATTGGCCATATTGAGAGGACTCCAGAGAGTTGTAGTTCTGTAAAGTCCAACATCAATGTAAATATACCGTAACCTGGGATAATGAAAACTTTGTTTGAGAAACACTGCGGCCGGCGGTTTCAAACACAACGTCTCCCCATAACGACAAATCATTTCACCATTAATTAATAAACAATGACCAAAAAAACCATGACGACCAACACAATAACTAACATTACAATGCTGCTATGCTTCCAAAATGGCGGCGGTCATTGTGATGTGACGTTGCGATGTACAAGCCCTATGAGGGCATAAAATAATATATTATATATATATGTATGTGTATATTCTTTGTTACTTTGAATGTGTACTCCAGCACATTGTATTTGAAATGAAGCTATTTCTGAAAGTGACGGGTTATGATGAACTTGAAATCAATGCATTTGGTGCGATAAGCATGTGGTTGACTTCGATCACATGGGTGGCTCCGGTTCTCAATGACATGGTCGTTTAAAATCGAGAAACCTCAATGCTTTCTCTAAAAAAATATGTTCAAAACTGACTCATGAACAAGGCATGCAGGTCTTGACGTCTTGAATCACTCTAGGCGTATAAAACCAAACCCTGGGTGTCAGAATTTCAATGTTTTTTATGTTTCTTAGGTGCCATGTGATCAGCACTTCAAGTACATCTGCTTGTATAACATAATAATGAATATTAATAATCCATTTTATTCATAAAGCACTTTTCATTTGGAAATCCCAAGGTGCTGTACAGGGCTACTTGTCTTTGGGGGCTTAACCTTTTATTTTCTGCTGTTGTTGTTGTTTGGCTGCATTGCTGCCATTCAAATTATCTTGCATTTTTGGATATCTAGGTTCGCTCACACAGCTTCAATCATTTAAATGAAGTGTATAGTGGCTCTGTTTACACGAGGGAAACAGGAATACAATACCTTTCGCAAATCTAGATTGTACCGAGATTTAAAAGTGCGTCCGTTTACACGAAGGGCACATTGTGCTCACAATCGTCTGCCTGTTTAGACTTGGGGGCGGTTGACGAGAAAAATCCCCGCTTGACGTGTGTGCATATCAATAAGGAAACGTTATTCTACTGTTATTGTCTTTTAACTAACCACATCGAAGGCTGGAGGCTTTTCTTAAGGCATTTTTTTCCGAGATCGGGTGCAATACTAATTATGTTTCCCCATATCCTCAGCCAGATGTTTGGAAATACCGCGTCGATGATCAATTTCCGTCAGTTTTGGATGCTTTTCCTTTTTGCATACTCCATTTTTTCGAGATTCAACACGCTTGTGTACACGGGTTAAAAAATGACTTCCCCTCCTGCCGTCCACACTCACTCTGGTTGAGCACCGTGTATCAAGAGGGTCTTGACACAAGCGGTGCTCCCTGCGCGGGCCGCCTTGTGAATGGGGGACTCGCCCGCATAGTCCTAAAAGAAAACGACGTAAAACAGCACTTTAAGGGACGTTATCCGGAGGTCATTCACAGTGATAGTACAGCTACACGCTAAACGCCGTCGAGTTTAGCTTTTGATATTTGGGTAAATCGTCGATGGAGCAAATCACACAATCCTGAATTTTTAAAGTAAACGTACCTTTAATGTGTCTATACTTCCACAGTACGCGTACCATTAATGTGTCTATACTGTCATAGTGAATGTACCATTAATGTGTCTATACTGTCATAGTAAACGTACCATTAATGTGTCTATACTGTCATAGTGAACGTACCATTAATGTGTCTATACTGTCACAGTAAGCGTACCATTAATGTGTCTATACTGCCACAGTAAGCGTACCATTAATGTGTCTATACTGTCATAGTGAACGTACCATTAATGTGTCTATACTGCCTTAGTAAACGTACCATTAATGTGTCTATACTGTCATAGTGAACGTACCATTAATGTGTCTATACTGCATAGTAAGCGTACCATTAATGTGTCTATACTGTCATAGTGAACGTACCATTAATGTGTCCATACTTCCACAGTAAACGTACCATTAATGTGTCTATACTGCCATAGTAAATGTACCATTAATGTGTCTATACTTCCACAGTAAGCGTACCATTAATGTGTCTATACTGCCACAGTAAGCGTACCATTAATGTGTCTATACTTCCACAGTAAGCGTACCATTAATGTGTCTATACTTCCACAGTAAGCGTACCATTAATGTGTCTATACTTCCACAGTAAGCGTACCATTAATGTGTCTATACTGTCATAGTAAACGTACCATTAATGTGTCTATACTGCCACAGTAAGCGTACCATTAATGTGTCTATACTGTCATAGTAAACGTACCATTAATGTGTCTATACTGTCACAGTAAACGTACCATTAATGTGTCTATACTGTCACAGTAAACGTACCATTAATGTGTCTATACTGTCACAGTAAACGTACCATTAATGTGTCTATACTGCCACAGTAAGCGTACCATTAATGTGTCTATACTGCCACAGTAAGCGTACCATTAATGTGTCTATACTGTCACAGTAAGCGTACCATTAATGTGTCTATACTGTCACAGTAAGCGTACCATTAATGTGTCTATACTTCCACAGTAAACGTACCATTAATGTGTCTATACTTCCACAGTAAGCGTACCATTAATGTGTCTATACTGTCACAGTAAGCGTACCATTAATGTGTCTATACTTCCACAGTAAACGTACCATTAATGTGTCTATACTTCCACAGTAAGCGTACCATTAATGTGTCTATACTGTCATAGTGAACGTACCATTAATGTGTCTATACTTCCACAGTAAGCGTACCATTAATGTGTCTATACTGCCATAGTAAGCGTACCATTAATGTGTCTATACTGCCACAGTAAGCGTACCATTAATGTGTCTATACTGTCACAGTAAGCGTACCATTAATGTGTCTATACTGCCATAGTAAGCGTACCATTAATGTGTCTATACTGCCACAGTAAGCGTACCATTAATGTGTCTATACTGTCACAGTAAGCGTACCTGTCTGTTGACGTCGGCCCCCGCTTGGAGGAGCCACAGCACGCAGTCCGGGTGGCCCCCGAAGGTGGCGATGTGGATGGGAGTCTGGGCCGACTTGGTGGTGGCGGCGTTCACGTCGCAGCCCACGTGCACGAGGCGCACGACGCACTCCAGCTAGGGACACGACGTTGGGAGGAGAGGCCGGGCGGAAGGGAGAGAGCACAATTCCCAAAAGTTAACACCTGCCACCGGCCAATGGCTGATAGACTTGACCTTTGATGAGTCGATATTATAACACGAATGCAAACTAGTGAGTCAATAAAACGTTTTTTTTTTTTAAATAAGTGACACCCTAACCCTTACCGCTCTGTATGAAGCCATGACAACAGAAGTGAAATAAAGTGACATCTCTCATCAGAGAGACGCACAATAAAATACACACATTCAAATTCACATGGCGGTCTTGTTCATGTGAATATAAATCCTTATTATTATAAATCCTTATTATAACTATGATGAAAACCCTTTAGGATGTACGGTAGCTTCCTCCACACATTGATTAAAAACAAACTGCAGCCCTGCTGTGGCCGGTGTGGGCGGGGCTTGTTCGGAATCACTGTCAAAGGGGGCGGGGCCTGGCCCGGGACGACCAATCAACAGGGAGACCGAGTGTTCAAATTAAATCCGTTAACTTTAACCGTCGCGAAGCACTCTTTTTTTTAACGTTTTAAGTTTTTTTTTATGTATTTTTTTTAAGACTGATTATCATCCGCCACGTCATATTTCTACATAATGGACGGCCCTTAAATAATAGTAAAAAAAAAAAAAAAAAAACATTAAAAAAAAAAACAGTTGCTGACGTCACATCGTAAAGCTTCACGTCCAGCCCCCCCCCCCCCCCGGTCTTAACGGCGGACCCAATTGAGGCCAGCCGTTTACTCTTAAAGCGTCCATAATCCCCCTAAAGAGGGTTAGCCGGTCCCCGCCCCCGGTCCCGGTCTGGCCCCCCGGTCCCGGTCTGGCCCACATCTTCCCCAGGTGTGTGTACCTGTCCGCAGTGCGCCGCCCAGTGAATGGGGGTCCAGCCGCAGCAGGTGTCCTCGGCCAGCAGGTCCCGGACCAGCCGGTGGTCCCAGACCTGCTGGTGGTCTGGGTCCTGGACCAAGCGGTGGTCCAGCAGCGCGTACAGCGCGGCGACGTCCCCGTCCCTGCATGCCCGGTGGAGCGGGGGGAACCGGCCGTGGGCCGCCTCGTCGGACGGGACTTCAACGTCCATTTCGGATATCATGATGTGTATATATAGACGTATATATATGTATAAATATGTCCGCTTTTTGGTCTTCTTAGAGGGGGTTTCGTGGCGGCGCCATGGTTACCGTCCTGGACCAGAACACAGGAGGGAGGAAGAGGGATGCGCGCGCGGTTCCGCCAACCGCCGCCGCGCGCCGACTTCAGCGGGAGGGAAAACCCGGAGCGGATCCTCCGTGGAGTGGGCGGGGCTTACGGTCCCGGAAGTTAAAATCACGTTAATTATTATTATTATTATTATTATTATTAGTAGTAGTAGTAGTAGTAGAAGTAGTATTATTTTTATTAAACGTGAAATATACATGTATATATAAATTTAAAAAAGAATTTTATATATATATATATATATATATATATATATATATATATATATATATATATATATATATATATATATATATATATATTCATACAGAGTCATTATATCAATTCAACTATGTTCTTCACTGAAAGTAAAAAACTAATGAAATAAAAAGATATCCAAGTCCTTCCAACTCGTTATGGACCACGTGACTCTCTTGCTGTCTTCTCATTGGACGTTTGGTTTCCAACGCTACGGGTGGCCACGTGGCAAAGTCCCGCGCTTCAGTTTTAGCTAATTTATTAAAAGTTTATTTCTCTGTTTCAGAAGAGAGTGCAATAAGACACACACGCGATGGACAAACCCAACGAAAAGGTATATAGTGGTATGATACGAGTGATACGAAGTATATTCTAAATATACTTATAGAGGCGAGGAAACAGCTGCTAGCTAACGGATGACTAACTTGATAATGAATGTGTATGGAGGTTGATGCTGTCTGTCTGTCTGTCTGTCTCTCTGTCTGTCTATCTGTCTGTCTCTCTCTCTGACTGTGTCTGTCTGTCTGTCTGTCTCTCTCTGACTGTCTCTGTCTGTCTGTCTCTCTCTGTCTGTCTCTCTCTCTGACTGTGTCTCTGTCTGTCTCTCTCTGACTGTGTCTGTCTGTCTGTCTCTGTCTGTCTCTCTCTCTGTCTGTCTGTCTCTCTCTCTGACTGTGTCTGTCTGTCTGTCTGTCTGTCTCTCTCTGACTGTGTCTGTCTCTGTCTGTCTGTCTGTCTCTCTCTCTGACTGTGTCTGTCTGTCCGTCTGCAGATCTAATGTCCACCACTGGAAGTACATCAGACATAATGGAGCCGTTCATAAACACAAAGTGATGATTTGGATGCATATATCTTACGGCACAGATTTTATTGGTCCACCTGTTTATTTGGACTTTAAAGTGGCAGTGGACCACTTTTTTTTTTTTTGCTGTAGCGTATGAATATGAAGTTAATGTTGGTTGCACCGTGTGATGGCTGCAGGATAATGACCGCCGTCACACTGCACATAATGACTTTATGCCTCCGTTCACCACGCAGCTGTGTCTGCCACCGGGTACGACCTCCCGGGAAACATGGAGGCACCAAGACACTTCACAATGTGTTAGGCGGCAACCTCTAACCTTTCTATTGGCAAAAGCGTAAAAAGTCATGGAAACAGTGATTCAGTGTCCTGTAAAATCTGTAAATGTTATACCACAACGATGGTTGCATGCAGGAACAGACCATTAGCCTATGTGTTATTATCAAACCCCTAAGTCTTGATGTCATCAGAAACATTTTCTGAATATGTTTTAATTTCTAAACAGGTGCAACTGTACTTCCCTTACTCCTATTCTGCCATACATCCCCAACTATAGACGTAAGTAATGTATATATCGCTGTGTTGTTTGTGGATTCTCTCTTTCAGGACTGCTTTGTCACAGTTGGGAAAAGAGATTTGGAGAGGTTAACCACCGAGGTCATGCAACTCAGAGAGTTCTTGCCCGGTGTTGTGAACGACCTCGTTCAAATGCTCCATAAAAGTAGTGCGGCGGAGAAAGGTAACGATGAATGCATGAAAAACGAGCGTTGCTCAGTTATTAATCGGGAAATTATTTTGTTATTTTGGGGAAACAAACCGCCGCAGCGTTTCTCATGCGAGACGTGGCAGAACAAAGCTTTCATTAGCCTAGGTTACGCTATATTTACATTGAATTAGGATGTTACTACAATACTACAACTCTCGTGAATCCTCCCAATATGGCGGTATGGAGTATCAGCCAGCATAAAATCCCATGATGCACTGCGGTTTGTTTTTGTAGCCAATGAACACATCACTCAGGAACAGGAGCGTCTCCGGCAGGAATGTCTTCACCTCGGTGCTCGACTGGACGCAGCAGAGACCGAACGTCAGAGAGAACGAGAGGTAAGCGAAACGGACCTCCTGCGGTCCTACTTCCCCAGATGTCCTCCATTTACAGTGAAGTCTTTTTTTACATTTGTTAGATCTTGTTTCCCATCACTTTAACTCACTTGAGCTCTTCCGACTCAAGGAAAAGCTGGTGCTGAAGGAGGAGCTGTGGGCGTGCCGGGACCAGATGCAGCAGCAGGCGGAGTTCTGCACGGGCCTCGGCGCAGCGTCCTGCACCATCCTGTGGAGCACCTCCGGGAGAAAGGAGGCTGTGGGAGACATCCTGGCCGATGTGACCCTTCAATCGTTAAACTTTAAGCAACAAGCCACTTGAGGCCGTGGTTTACAGTGATTTTAGAACAGCTAGCTGTTCTAAAATCACTGTAAACCACGGCCTCAAGTGGCTTGTTGCTTTTATAAAACGGTTACTATAGACTACCTAGTGGGATTTCATAAAATAAATCATTCTTCTGCCAAGAAATATAGTACGTCCTCAAGACAGCAAAATGGTTGCCAAGCAACACAGGCTAGCATAGGCTACAAGCTAATCAGGCTCTAAAGATTGGGGTGTTTGTTAAATTTGAGAGATTGGCGGCGCGTTAATGAATTCAAAAAATGAGTTGTTATGCGGTCACAGGTGTGTGTTTTAACGGCTTTGAGCCAATCAGAATCAAGGACCGGAACTATGCTATCCCAGTATTGGAAGTAATTGCATTTAAACACGTTTATTTGGGTTTTATTGTCACAATATAAAATCCCCACATATGATTATGCGTTGGGCACAGGTCAAATTTACATTCATATTAGTTTTCATTAAGCAAGAGAGTTGCAGTCTCTTTCTCATGATTATATTGTATTGACTTCCAGTACGGAACTACATTACATAAAATAAGACACATTTCAAATAAGTAGTACACTTTAGTTTGATCACAGTACATTTTCAATCTCTTCTTTTGTAGGGGAAACTGCAATCCTTCCTGGACCTGGCTGCCCAGACCCTCAAGAGCTTCGTGAAGTCTGTGGACGAGGACACCAAGCCTGAATCCCTGGGACCGAACTCTAATGAGCATCAGTTTGTCCTGGCTCTGGCTGGAGTCATTACCAGTGAGTACTGGATCATGGCACAGCACACTAGTTTTTGTTTTTTGTGATAAAGCTAGTGCAGTATGTATAATATATTATTATACTATATTAATATAGTATATTATTCTGGACTATATGAACTTTACTGTTGGTGTGAATACTGACAGTTGGGGGGTACAAGTGGAGTTGTGCTTCACTTATGATTGTTGTCATTCATTAGAAAGATTTAGCAAACTTGTATGTATGGAGTCAGAATAGTGTCATAATTCAAACCTGAAAAAAAAGGTTTCAAAGGCTTGTAAGTCTGTGTTTGAAAACTCAACACCTTGTAAAAAAGGTTTTGCACCACTGAAAAAAGAGATTATAGCCTGAAAAAAAAAAGTCAAACATCTGCAAACATGATTTTGTGTTCTATTTTATCTTCTTCATCATTTTCACCAACACATTTTCAAAGCTAAAATGTTTTCACAAACACATTTTCAAAGTTTAAAAATGTTCACCAGCGCATTTGCAGAGTTTCAAATCTGACACTGTTCTAACAGTGTATTACTTTGTTTCCCGGTTTCGAAACCTTGTAAATGGGATTCTGCAAACTGCTGTTCAAACATTGAGAAATACGTTTTGAAAGGTTGAATATTTATTTTTAAAAACTTGTAAAGGTGTAAATTTACACCATTGCAATGTATTTTTTCAGAACTTAATTTTCAGCACTGACTTTTCAGAGATTTGACCACACGGGCGCAAGCTTGCGAGTCACGTGATTATTGACACTGTTCTGACGCCGTTTCGTTTTGAAACTCCTTTAGCGTCAAAGGTCTGAAAACGTGGTTCTGAAAAAAAGGAAAAAAAACCTTCCTGGGGGCGGGACCATCTTGCTCTAAACCTATTGGTTGCTCTCTGCTGAGGCACAGTCCAATCACATGCGCCGTTGACCGGGCTGTGCGGGATTGACAGTGCTCTGCCGATGACAAGAATAACAAGCGACTTGCGTGGTTGATTTTGTTGTCTATTTTCTGGAACCATGGCTGGTAGACAGGCGAGCAATTTTATTCTGTATTGTTTGCGTTCTAACCACCCGCGAGCCTCCTGCGGCTCGCCAAGCTGTAATTTGCAACACGTTCTCATCCCAACTCGTAATATACCGACGGTTTGTCACGCCCCTAGACGTGATACTGACGCAAAAGGTACCCTCCCGCGTCTGTGTGAAACGATCTGTGTGAAACAATCTCATAAACCCGTTCGCGGTGGTAAGAGACGAGCAGAGTCTACAGCGTCCGCAGTCTACTGTGAAACAATTCACTCCAAAAAGGGTTAGGGTTAGGGTTAGGGTTGGTTAGGGTTATGGTTATGGTTAGGGTTAGCGTAATCTATCACCGTGACCGGGTTATTATTGGAGTGAATGGACGCTGTAGACTCTGCTGGTCTCTTACCACCGCGAACGGGTTTATGAGAACCCCCAGATCGTTTCACGATCTGGTAGAGTCTTTGCCAGCTTCAAAGCAATGAATAACCTACATCAGCGGGTGCTGTGTATGGATCACAAGTTCCGAGTATGTTTATCTTCTCTTCATATCTAATTTTAACATGTTGTGACAAATGGTCTAAATAGTTGATTTATTTAAGTAACGGAAATCTGCAAGGCTGCAATTCCCCTGGTTGGCCGTTGTTCGTCGCCATTTTGCCAGCGTTTGTTGCCCTCCAGGTATCCATGGTAGTCACGTGACCGCAAAGTATGACTATTATTTATGCCATGCGAGCCACAAATTAGTCTACAGCGTCCATTCACTCCAATAATAACCCGGTCACGGTGATAGATTACGCTAACCCTAACCATAACCCTAACCCTAACCCTTTTTGGAGTGAATTGTTTCACAGTAGACTGCGGACGCTGTAGACTCTGCTCTGCGAGCGGACGCTGTAGACTCTGCTCGTCTCTTACCACCGCGAACGGGTTTATGAGATTGTTTCACACAGATCGTTTCACACAGACGCGGGAGGGTACCTTTTGCGTCAGTATCACGTCTAGGGGCGTGACAAACCGTCGGTATATTACGAGTTGGGATGAGAACGTGTTGCAAATTACAGCTTGGCGAGCCGCAGGAGGCTCGCGGGTGGTTAGAACGCAAACAATACAGAATAAAATTGCTCGCCTGTCTACCAGCCATGGTTCCAGAAAATAGACAACAAAATCAACCACGCAAGTCGCTTGTTATTCTTGTCATCGGCAGAGCACTGTCAATCCCGCACAGCCCGGTCAACGGCGCATGTGATTGGACTGTGCCTCAGCAGAGAGCAACCAATAGGTTTAGAGCAAGATGGTCCCGCCCCCAGGAAGGTTTTTTTTTCCTTTTTTTCAGAACCACGTTTTCAGACCTTTGACGCTAAAGGAGTTTCAAAACGAAACGGCGTCAGAACAGTGTCAATAATCACGTGACTCGCAAGCTTGCGCCCGTGTGGTCAAATCTCTGAAAAGTCAGTGCTGAAAATTAAGTTCTGAAAAAATACATTGCAATGGTGTAAATTTACACCTTTACAAGTTTTTAAAAATAAATATTCAACCTTTCAAAACGTATTTCTCAATGTTTGAACAGCAGTTTGCAGAATCCCATTTACAAGGTTTCGAAACCGGGAAACAAAGTAATACACTGTTAGAACAGTGTCAGATTTGAAACTCTGCAAATGCGCTGGTGAACATTTTTAAACTTTGAAAATGTGTTTGTGAAAACATTTTAGCTTTGAATGTGAATGTGTTGGTGAAAATGATGAAGAAGATAAAATAGAACACAAAATCATGTTTGCAGATGTTTGACTTTTTTTTTTCAGGCTATAATCTCTTTTTTCAGTGGTGCAAAACCTTTTTTACAAGGTGTTGAGTTTTCAAACACAGACTTACAAGCCTTTGAAACCTTTTTTTTCAGGTTTGAATTATGACACTATTCCGACTCCATATGTATGTACATATTGAGATGTAAATAATTCTATTAATGTGGTATTCAGATTCAGTTATATAGTGAGCTCATCGGCAAAATTAAAAAACACTTTCGGACACAACTTGGGTCGCCGTTAATTACGTCATTGCTGTTGCATAATTAAAAGGTGCCAGATCAACGTTGGCTGGTGGACCAACCTTAATAAATACCGGTATGCATTTTTGTTAAATGATAAATCAGTGTCTTTTCCCAAATTAATTAAATATATTAAAAATAAAACATTATTGTAAAGTATTTGGATGTTTGGCTGGTTTAGGATGAGTGCTACCAGAATGGTGTGTCGGTTAGAACACAGGAATGAGTCCAGGAAGTACAATTCAGTTGATTTTATTGCCATTTGCTTTCCTTTGATGTCTTAATGTTGTTTTACATTTGCTGAATGTTGCTGGTGATCTACAATCAAACAAACCCAACTTTACTGTTACAAATCATAATTATACATGCACAGAACCACAAAGGAAATCTTTAACCAAATTAAATGATTAACAGTTCTCAAATTAATATCAAATGCAAAAGGATTGAAATAAACTTACAATGTCATAGACGCAGCAAACACATGCAGCAGGCAGAGGAACAAGCAGTCAGTACAAAGAAACAGTGAGGCTGATTACTAATAATCCTTAGGTGAAGGAAGCTCCCAGAAGGGGGCGTGTCTCCCAGTAGGAGTGGCAGGAGAGTTTGTGTGGCAGGGGAGTAACCGCTTGGGATTTTGAACAGCCGCCCCCAAATGTGACAACATATTTGTCCAGATAAATCCCACTCATACAGTAGGATCATCGGGAAAGGCAGGAAGAGTGATGAGACGACTGACTGGACGGGTGAACTTTTTCCCATTTATGGCAATCTCAGCCACTCGAATGCGACCATCAGAACTGGGCAGGACCTTGGTGACTGTCCCTATGGGCCAGGAACTACGAGGGAGCTGGGGGTCAATCACCATGACAACGGCAGAAGGTGAGATGGAGGGACCATCCATTTTCCACTTCGAACGGGACTGAAGGCTTGGGAGATAATCCTTGATGAAGCTGACCCAGAACCTGTCGGCAAGGATCTGACTGTGTCTCCACTTCCTATGGGTTAAGAGCTCAGAATCAGCAAACAGTACTTGTGGAAGAGACGCATCTCGCCGCCCCATCAGAAGAATATTTGGCGTTATGGGGTCTGCGTCTGAGATGTTTGATGACACGTAGCCAAGGGGTTTCGAATTCATTATCTCTTCAACTTCAACAAATACAGTATACAGGATTTCCTCTGTCACAACTTGAGTTCCTAAAGTGACACGCAGGGCAGATTTAATGGACCTCACCTCACGTTCCCATGTTCCTCCAAAGTGAGGGGCATGTGGTGGATTGAATGAGAACTTGATTTGCTGCTGTGCCAGTTTCTCTTGAAGCATGGGGGCAAGTTGAGCATAGGCTTCTCTGAGCTCCCTTTCTCCACCTCGGAAATTCGTGCCTTGGTCAGATATGAGTTCATGAGGACATCCTCTTCGGGCCACAAACCGACGAAGGGCTAAGAGGAAGCGGTCAGTGTCAAGGCTTGACAGGACCTCAAGATGGACACATCGAGTGGTCTGACATTTGAAAAGAATGCCCCATCTCTTCTCATGCCTTCGGCCGATTTTGATGGTGAAGGGGCCAAAGCAGTCCATGCCAGTTGACCAGAAGGGGGGCTTATGGAGACGAAGTTTGGAGGCAGGTAAGTCAGCCATACGAGGAACAGAGGGAGAGCTCTTCCATTTCCTACAGTCTACACATGTTTGCTGAACCTTCTTGACAGCCTGCCGGCCACGCAGAACCCAGTATTTCCGCCAAAGTTGGGCAAACACTCTTTGTGGCCCAGGGTGACGCAAAGAAGAATCAATTTCAGAGATGATTAGGGTGGTGATGTGATTCACAGGGTCCAGGACAATTGGATGGATGACATCAGGCTCAAGATCTTCACTCTAACGGAGTCGGCCACCCACTCTGATCAATCCTGTAGCCGAATCATATTCTGGAGCTAGTTCAGCCAGGCGACTTTGAGGAGGAACCTCTCGGCCATTTTCAAGTAGCTTGTATTCTGTATGGAAATCCTCTTTTTGAGCCTGACGTAGTAGATGAAGCTCTGCTTGGATGTATGTTGGCTTAGTGGAGTCCAGCTGCATACTCTCAGCAGTAGCATCAAGTAGCGCTGACCAGGTGCTGAACTGGGAATAGTCAGACTTTAATGGACTGTCAGATTGCTCTACATAACCACAGAACAGGGATTTTCTCAGTTCTGGCAAAGTTTCTTGAGAGGGTAGTACTGGAGATTTTGGCCACTGGTCTGTGGGTAAGTACAGGAAAGATGGCCCTGAAAACCAGCGACTGGTATTGGTGAGTTCTGCCAGCTTCTTGCCCCTTGTGATGTCATCGGCAGCATTATTGGCGGTGTCCACATACCTCCACTGTGCGGGCTGAGTGAGCTCCAGGATTTCTGTGATGCGGTTTGCTACAAAGACTTTGTATCTACAGGTGTCAGAGGAAATCCAAGTCAGAACAGTGGTGGAATCAGACCAGAGTATGACGTCATTGATGGGCAAGGTAAGTTCAGTTTGCAGAAAGTGAGCCAACTGAGACCCAGCCAAAGCAGCACACAGCTCAAGGCGTGGGATGGATATGGTCTTCTTTGGAGCTACCCTGGAACGTGCCATAACAAAGGAAACAGACACGTTTCCATGTCCATCTGTGACATGTAAATAGGCAACTGACCCGTAGGCCTGTTCAGAGGCGTCACAGAACAGGTGAAGCTCTCGGGTGCCAGCCAGCTCATCGGTTCCTGCTGAGCCGTACCACCGGGGAACTTGGATGTCGACTATTCCTGGCAACTCCTTCTCCCATGTGGACCAGGCTGCTCTGATGCCTTCTGGGATATCTGGATCACCCCATCCCCTTGCTGGCTTCATCCACAGCTGTTGGAGCATGACTTTTGCACGAGTAGTGAATGGAATAATAAACCCGAGAGGGTCATACTGTCGGGCAAGAATACGGTATAGGATCCGCATGGTGAGGACTGTGTACTCCACTGGGCGGTGTTTGAAGCTCAATGTGTCATGTAAACAATGCCAGGTAAGTCCAAGGGTCCCCTCACATGGGACAGAGCAGTCATGGCTCAGCCAGAGCTCAGAATGGGCAGAACGTGCTTCAGTAGGTAAGTGGTTGATTACAGAGGCATGATTACTGGCCCATTGACGGACCTCAAAACCACCCTCAAGCAAAGTGGAATGCAGTTTGTTGACCATGGCTTTGGCTTCGGGAACAGAGGATAAGCTTTGGAGGCAGTTGTCCACGTAAAAGGCACTGAGGACTGAAGTCTGGACATCACGATGTTCTGCAGCAAGACTCTGAGCATGCCTTTGGAGCGCATATATGGCACAACATGGACTGCACGTCGTGCCGAAGGGCAAGACCTGCCATTCATGAACTTCAGGGGGAGAATCTCTCTTCATGCTCCGCCAGAGGAAGCGCAACAGAGGCCTATCAGTCGGTAGCAATCGGATTTGATGGAACATTCCCTTTACGTCCCCACTGATGGCAACCATATGCTCTCGGAAACGAATGAGAACACCAAGCAATGATGGACCTAACGTTGGACCTGGCAGCAGGTAAGCATTAAGGTTTTCACCCTGGTACTGGTAGGAACAATTAAACACAAGGCGGTGTTTGCCATTATGCTCCACTAAATGATGGGGTATATACCAGGACTCCTGGCTTTCTTCCACTTCCTGTGGATTCAGTTTCTTGACATAACCGGCGTCAATCAGTTTTTTGATCTCCTGCTCATAGATGACTGCACGCTCTGGGTTCTTGGACAGCTGTCGCTCAATGTGACGTAAAGTTGACAGGACTGCTTCAGGAGGTGCATGCAGTAAGGGGGCATCTTTGGCTCTGAGCAAAGGAGTGGCATATCTCTTTATTCCATTAATCTCATGGTGCTCTGTTTGTTGTTCTAGGCACTCAAGGGCTTGTTGATCCTGCTTGGACCTGATAATGGCTTTAGGATTCTTGGAATATGGAAATACTTCGATCTGCCACAATCGTTCCACATCCCTCTGTAGCTGGTCTTTAGCAGGAGAAGTGAGGAAAAAACACTGGGTGTCAGAGCTGGAGTCTTGCACGAAGGAGGTCGGTCCATGCAACGTCCAGCCTAAGCGGGTATGCAGGGCAGCTGGGCTTCCAGGGGGGCCCAATCTCACACGTTCCACAGAGCACAGAAGATGAGAGTTGTCTGCCCCCACCAACAGCAATGGTCTGATCTTATTGAACTCCTGCAACGGCAACCCTTGAAGATGCTGATAACGTCTCTGCAGAGTGGTGACAGGGTAAGTCTGCTCAGGTAAATCTAATTGCTTCGCAGTGAAAGCATCTTTGATCTCATATTTCTTATGCTGATTGGAAGCTGATGAAATTGAGAAGGATACTGTAGTACCCTCGATTTTCTCGGTGCCTTGTCTGATTGTGCGCAGGGCTAAGGACTCGGCCGCCCCATGTAGGCCTAACAACTCTGCAGCAGAGGACAAAAGCATGGTTCTCTCTGAACCGTCGTCCAGGATGGCATAGGTGTCCAAAGATTTCCCATTGTGAGTCAGGACAACTTTTACCACCTTCAGGAGTACAGAGTTGCATCCACTGGGCCTACTCAGATAAAGAATTTGTTGCTCACCTTTACGGGTATTCACTTCATGTAGGATTCCTAAATGACGATCTTTGCATTGGGGGCAACTTTTCTTTAGGTCACAGTTGGATGAACGGTGCGAACGTCCACACTTCCAGCAGCGGCCATTGTCTATAATCCACTTTACCTTGGCTTCTGCATCAAATTCCTGAAATTCAGGACACTGACTGAGGTGGTGAGATGGACTTTTACAGAAAGCACAGGAGGAGGATGTAGCCTCACTTGGGGATTTCACACGTGGGTTAGTGTTTCGCATCTGGGTATAATCTCTGGCACTCTCTTCCCGACTTACACCTTGAAGGAAAGTGGCGATGGGGTGGACTGATCTCATGGTTCCTCCATCTCTGGCCGGTGGTCTAGTGATACTCCGTGATGGCCCACTCACTTGAACAACTAAACTTTGGCATTCTGCTTCCTCCTCTAACCAGTTTGCGAAATCTATCAGATTATATGGCACATCTGGTCTTAATATTCGGGCTTGTCTGGCAAAACTGGCAACATGGTCAGCAGGGAGCTTACTGAGCAGCTGATGGACATGAGACGCACAGGCCAGCTCCGTTGCACCTTCATTATGACCCCAGGACTGAAGCATGCCCACCAAAGCTCTGATACGTACGGCAAATTGACTGAATCCTTGAGAATCTCCAGAGCGAACAGTTGGGAGACTCTGAACGGAAGTGATTTCTCTTAACACCAGGTGGTGTGGTTGGCCGTACCTCTTCTGAAGAGCTTTCAAAGAAGTGGTGTAAGGCTGTGGGTGATGAGCATAGGCAAGGGCAAGATGGCGGGCTGAATCCAATTTCAAGTGGTCAAGCAGAATATGATACTTATACTGCTCATGTTCCTCAGATGGCAATAAGTTCTCCAGAGCCATATTTAGCATTACAAACTCATGAGGGTCTTCTCTTGTAAAGAACGGGAATGAAGGCTTTTCATATGCTGACCTTCTGAGCTGAGCAGGGGGCACTAATGTGTAGGACACAGGTACTGACGACTGGGCTGGGCCTGGAATACCAGGGTAAGCAGATGCAGCAAAATGGGGCCTACTGGGGTAATGCCCCTGATCAGCAGATACCTCATGAGACTGGGACACTGAGACTGTCGGAATCAAGTCAGCAACAGAATGGCACTGGATATTTCTAGGGTGACTGACTACGTACCCCTGTAGGGGCCTACCAGGGTCAGCTAGTGCTGGGGTCGGAGGCAGATGGAGAGAGCTACGAACAGGCATATCTACAGAGTTAATAGCAGGGGCTGTCCCTCTAGTCTGTGAGGCTGGTGCAGGCCCGGGGAGAGCCTGAGGAGGTTGTAGTGCAGGGGCTATTGGAGCAACATGCTCTGGATGAACAAGTGGGGAATATGACAGATTCGGGACAGGATAAGGAAAATAGGGAGGCCTGAAGAATCCACAATTTTGGAAGTAAGCAGGATCGGCTGGCATTGGCGGTGGCACCCATGGAGGGCCTTGGAAGTAGAAAGGATTTCCTGGCATTCGATTAATTTGGGGGAGAGGATCACCCCTTGCTGACTGTGGGTAACTCTGATACAGACCTAGATTGCCAAAGTCATTATAGATTCGAAATAAATCTTGATTGGCATCTGGTGGCTGATTCAGGTATTGTGGTATCGGATTCACATTCAGGGGGGCTTGTGAGGTTAAGTTCCTCTGACAAGGAACTGGTGGCTCATGATGTTCATGAACGTTTGGGCTTCTGTGTGTGTCTGATGTTTCTCTACAAGCACGTGCAGAGGGTGTGGGAAGCATAGAAGCAGGTGGAGGTGGAAGCATGCTTTGTCTACTCAACCTTGGTGGTGAGGGGAGAGGCAGGCTTTGTCTTGTTTCCTGATGATGGCGAAGACATTCTCCCAGCTCCTGCACAAAGGATGTCCTAAAGTCCACTGGTAGATCTCTCTCTCCTGCCTGTCTCCCTGGAGATGTAGCATGTGAGCTTTGTGATTCAGAAATGAAGGAAGAACATTCCCTTTGGTCCTGCATATTCTTCATCATTTCTCCCAAATTCATCAGCATGCCCTTCATCTGTTTTACCTCCTCAGACAGAGCTTTCACATCAGTGTTTCCATGTGGTAACATGGCTTCTGGATTTACTTCTCCTTGTGATTGACCTTGCACATTTGTAGCAGAAGAGTGGGGATGTACCATTTCATAATCCTGATGCCACACAGGAGGCCTCACATGCCTAGTTGAACGCTTCATTTTCCAGGGGTTATATTCCATTCCAGCAGCCTATCCGGCTCGAAGGACCATGTAAAGTATTTGGATGTTTGGCTGGTTTAGGATGAGTGCTACCAGAATGGTGTGTCGGTTAGAACACAGGAATGAGTCCAGGAAGTACAATTCAGTTGATTTTATTGCCATTTGCTTTCCTTTGATGTCTTAATGTTGTTTTACATTTGCTGAATGTTGCTGGTGATCTACAATCAAACAAACCCAACTTTACTGTTACAAATCATAATTATACATGCACAGAATCACAAAGGAAATCTTTAACCAAATTAAATGATTAACAGTTCTCAAATTAATATCAAATGCAAAAGGATTGAAATAAACTTACAATGTCATAGACGCAGCAAACACATGCAGCAGGCAGAGGAACAAGCAGTCAGTACAAAGAAACAGTGAGGCTGATTACTAATAATCCTCAGGTGAAGGAAGCTCCCAGAAGGGGGCGTGTCTCCCAGTAGGAGTGGCAGGAGAGTTTGTGTGGCAGGGGAGTAACCGCTTGGGATTTTGAACAATTATGTTAATGTTATTTTCACATTTGTACGACAGGTTGCACTCCAACAAACCCACTATATGGTGGACTATATAGTGAGAAGTGGGTGATTTCAGCCTTTGTTCCCCGTTTCTAGATGTAGCAGCTGTGGCGTGTGGGCGCGACTATCTGTCCAGCTGTGGACATGTGCTACTGGACACTCTCATGCAGCTGCTGAAGCTGATGAAGCCTGGCGTCTTCCCCAAACTCAAAGTGTAAGATAGACAATTAAATATGGCCGATCCCTCGTGGATCGCATTGAGACACTGCAACTTGGTTCTCTATATTCTTGCGATTAAGAAATGTGGATTGGAACCCTATTAAGAATTGAACTGAAATGATGTGCTAACTTTGTACACTTCATTTGATGTCATACCATTTCTGTATTGTTTTTAAATGAGTCTAAATCATTCACAGATAAGTCTTGAGCACTTAATACATTATGATAGTCACGTATGATTCTGCTTTGTTTTAGCAGAGATTGCCTCCATGATTAACCTGCAAGTCACACTCTGCCCTCTCTCCCTTTGGGGGCCAGGAAGGAGATGGCGGTGTCCCACGACTAATTATTACTCCATTCCCATCATCGTCTAGCATCCCGTTCTGACCTACAGCATGCATCCACTGATGACTGTCTTGTAGGGCTGCAACCGTAGTCCATTAATCGATTAGTCGATCGACAGAAAATGAATCGATTCTAATTTTGATAATCGTTTAAGTAATTTATCAAGTACAAATAAAAAACATTTGCTGCTTCAATTCAAATGTTTGGATCACTTTGGACTCTGGTAACTTGTGATGGCATTTGCTATTATTTATGACATTTTATCGACTAAATGACTCATCGATTCATTGGAAAAATGATGGTTGGATTAATCGACTATGAAAATAATCTTTAGTTGCAGCCCTACTGTCTCATAAAATGTCACAACCATTCAGAACCTTCTGAACGCCAATGAAACGAATGAAACACAAAAGAGACTATTAATTAAACGTGGTTTCAATGTGAGGCAGTATTAGGTCGTCTAACTATATTGGACTTATTTCACTGTAAATTGTTAGTTTGCTAATGTTAGCTGTCCTGTTAATGGAAAACGATCAGTTTTGTTCCTCTACATTGAGTTTTAATCAGTATTATTAAATTAAATGCACTACCACAATGAATATCTTTATGCATTTCAACAATAAACTTCATACAGTAAAAATGTATTAAAAAAATATTGTAGTTTGGTTACAATACCAGTAATAATATTTTTGCAGCTGGATAATTCTCCCCCATAACGACGAGACGTGTGTTATGTGTGCTCTAGGCTGATGCTGATGGCTCTGTATAACGTCAGCATCAGTGTCAGAGGGCTGAAGTACATCAGCGAGAGCCCAGGTCTCCTTCCTATGATCTGGACACTGCTAGAAGGTAAGGAAGGCAGATAAGCGACTATTCTTGAAGTGGAAATCTCAAAGATTTCTGTTTCGTTCTCTTTGGCGACACCTATAGCATAATGTTCATAATACTGCAAATGAAAGGGCTTTTGTCAGTGGGCCATAGGCTCAATCACCATGTTGTGTTGCCACATTTGGGATAGAGAGTGACAACAAACTAGACTGTTTTTTTGATTTTGCTGCCATCTACATGTAGCTCCAAGTAGCACCGCTACTAAATTGACATTACATGTTCTAGTAGTGGCAATGGCATTAATGCTTTATCAAATACTGAACGTTTTTCAGCAGTACAGCTGTTCAGTTCATCAGGTAGACTATTATTATGTAACTGCTTTTTGCATAAGAATGAGAGTTCGTATTTCTCCCTCCCTCCCTCTTAGACGAGGACACGGATGTCTGTCTTCACTCCCTGCGTATCCTGCAGTCTTTACTCCTAGAGGAGGAGGCGGCGAGCTCGATGGGACCCGCTCTGCTGGCGTCTCCGTGTCTGGAGTACGTTGGCCGACTGATCACGCGACGGCAGCCCACCCTCAGACAGACGGCCCTGGACACCATGGAGGACATCGAGGCCTTGTTCGGCAAATGTGGCAACTCTGCTCACGTAGAACAGTAGTTGGTAGAACAGCGGAAAATATTGAATAAAGTGTACAAGTTCGCTGTTGGGCAGCGTGTACCAGATGTTGTATGAACTGTGTTTAAGGAAACGAACCCTGATGACTGTGACAAGCATAACAGTGAGTTTTATATGCTTTGTAGTCCGTCTTTTCAAGGCAAATTGTGTTCATCAGACGCAGCATTTTAAAAAATATTTGTTTTTTTTCATATTGTTCTTTCAATGTTATTTATTATTTGTTTAGATTGAGAGTTTTTTGTGAATTCTCCACATTTTTGTCCACAAATGGTCACTTTGTGAATTTGTTTTTCATGATCTATTGTTTTGTGAAAGGGTTATTTGCAGCCATTCGTGAATAAAGACAATGTTTCGATGAATTGAATCTAATGTTGTGAAGGCGTACCGGAGTCCAACACAAATAACAAAGTCAATAAAATAAACACACATTATCAACAAAGTTGACATCTTGAAATAACTCAATGGGAGTTCAACACAACTAAATGCGGTTGTTCATCTAGTTTGTTGGCCGTACACATTGATGGGGGGGGGAAAAATCGATTCACTTAAGTATCGTGATTAAAAAAAGAATAATTGTACAATTGTATAATAATCGACTAATTGTCGATTTTTTCTTTTTTGTTTTACAGTTTGATATACTGTATATCACGATATATATGACCCCATAACATTTTTTCTCTTTTTTTTCATCACTTTACTGTAATGTAAGGTGACCAGATTTCTGAGACAAAATCCGGGGACATTTTCAGTTCAGCGGTGTAAAAACCTAGCCTGGTCACCAGCCTCTCGTACTACATTTCATTTGTACAGAGAGTCTGGCCACTCACCATTGACAATTGTTAACTAACTGAAGGCGGGTGCTCTGTTGAAGTTTAAAACTATTGGCTCTGCCCAGTGCCACTCCGAATCTGCCATAACCAATCGCTAACGTTTGGTCGTGACGTATTTCATGCGCCAGAAACCACGTTGCGCGCGCCGCGCAGTATACAAACGGCAGATGCAGTGAGCATTAGCATTAGCAGAGCCCGTCTACGGAGAGCCTGTCCACTCCCTATTAAGTCCCATTGTACCGAATTCTGGTTGCAGTTCCACCAGAGCTCCACTGGGGCGATCGCCTGTGAGTGCAGAATGAATGGGAGCAGATGGAGCTAGACGGCTAAATGTGTCTCTTTCACCTGATTCTCATTGAAAAAACTCTGATTTGATTGTAGTTCTTACAAGTTCAACATAGGTTATAGATCGAAAGTTGAATGAACGAGTACTTATGTCCTTTCGATTTCTTACAGGACGTGTTGTTATTGCCCATAACACGCTAGCATTCTGCTAATGAACGCTGATTGGTCAGTGAAGGACTGATTACGACCAGAGATCTGCTTGATGGCATCTTGGCATCCGAAGCGGGACCAGAATGTTAAGGTGGACAATTTCGCCCAAGTTATTTTTTTTTTAACACAGCAACTTCTTTTGGTTGCTGGCACTTTTATCTGCGTATCGTTATGTTTGTACTGCTGTGTTATCGATGCCTTGAGGGGAAAGGGAGAGGCTTGCCGTAAAGCAGTATCTCTGGTCGTAAGATGAGTATGACGTCATTGACATTTTAAAATACTTTTTTAAAGCAAATAAGTGACTCTAAAAAATCTAACACCCAGCAATGTGTAATTTCTTTGCATCCCCTTTCGAAAGCAACATTCAAATTACTAGACAAAAAATTATATCCTGAGAAAAGTGGAGATTGAGGGGTATAGCTCCATAGACCGCCATTCATTCTGCACTCACCATGTGAGCGCCCTCACATGGAACCAGAGGGGAACTGCAACAGTTCAGAACCAGGAAGTAAACCGAGAGTGGAACTTCTCTCCTTATTAGACATTCTCTGGCATTAGCCTGGTTCCGCCCGCCTCGCGAAATTACGAATCCCACTATGGCCACGCCAAGCACCGCCCCACCCTGCTCCTGATTGGTTGAGCTGTGCTGCCGACTCTATCCTGATTGGTTCTACTGCGCCCAGCAAGCTAGAAGATTGTTTAATCTCAACGACCGCTCAGTTTACAAGTGTTGAAGATATAGTTAGGGTTAGGGTTAGGGTTAGGGTTATGGTTAGGGTTAGGGTTAGGGTTAGCAGGCGCAGTAAACAATGTTAGAGTCGAGAGCACAGCTCAACCAATCAGGAGCAGGGTGGGGCGGTGCTTGGCGTGGCCATAGTGGGAAAAACAACATCGCGCCCGCCTCCGTACTTACGCTCAATAACTGAAATTCGCGCACGACCTCTACGTCACTGTTCTCAGGCCGCGCCTCCTGTTCGCTGATTGGACCGGTAAAACTTTACCGGGAGAAAACCCGCGAATATGCCGAATGCCCAGACCTAGTACTGAAGGGAAATGAAAATTGAGCGGAAGTACGTCGGAGGGCGGAGCCAGGCTAGTAAAAACCTCCAGACATGTCGTGTTTTTGTCATAGAAAAACCAAAAGGGGGACACTGCCCTTACCATTCACAAAGCAGTTTCTCTCACTCTATGTATCCAAAATTGCAAAGGAATTGATTAATAATTATGTTTTTTTTCTCTGATTAAAGTAGTGCATTCTAGCTGAGATCAAGAACATCCTTAAAATCAGCTGTAAAAAAACATCAGACACTTCACCCAAACTAAGGCCTCCTCCTCACACCATGATTTAAACAAGATTTGGGGAAGACTTCAAAATGCAAAATGCCGCACTTCAAATTGAATGACAACTTCAGGTTATATGGTTTTAGTAAATATATGGTTTTAAAGGTTGAATCAGTTTTCCCTAAATGTGGGTGGGAAGTAGCAAGCAGCTAACCCGCCATATATTGTTGTACAATATTAATATCTTATTGTGAATGGTCCCTAACTTAAAATATGTGAATTATTTAAAAAATATATATACATTACAAATGAAGGCCAACATACCTTACACCTTATTTACCCAATGTATTCTACATGGGCAGCACTTTAATGAGGTTAGCATGTGATACCATACACTGATTTATCTTCACACACTAAGTGGGACCCACCAAAGAGGTTTTAGTGAACAACAAATGGTTGCACTCAGTTCAGCCAGAGACTGCTGTCACCACTGACCCTGACAGGCTGGCACACGTCCTGATGACTGGTTTAGTAAAAGTTTCTGGTGGTTTTATTCAATGAAGTCGCCGACAAGTTGCCAACAGCCTCTAAGGAGACAGCGTGACGTTGAAACGTCATCCTAATAAAACTGTGTGCCGTCAGTCAACACAGCTGTTCATTGCTGCTAATAATGTCAGCAATAGCTGTCTGTCAGACAGATCTGTGATCATACACACACACCGTAGATAATACACATATAAATTCAACGTTAAATAACATAACGTTCAACCACACCTCCACCACACACACCTGCGTCTCCTTCGTCCTCATCCTGGTGGCCAGGAGGTGAACTGCACCGAGTGGACTCACCGCCCCCTAGTGGCTCCTCATGCAATAACAGAGGAACACAACATGGCTTTGATAAACGGCCTCATATCTTAAGGAGCAGGTAGGGGTTAGACAGTACAGATACATGTGATGAAGGAGCAGGTAGGGGTTAGACAGTACAGATACATGTGATGAAGGAGCAGGTAGGGGTTAGACAGTACAGATACATGTGATGAAGGAGCAGGTAGGGGTTAGACAGCACAGATACATGTGATGAAGGAGCAGGTAGGGGTTAGACAGTACAGATACATGTGATGAAGGAGCAGGTAGGGGTTAGACAGTACAGATACATGTGATGAAGGAGCAGGTAGGGGTTAGACAGTACAGATACATGTGATGAAGGAGCAGGTAGGGGTTAGACAGTACAGATACATGTGATGAAGGAGCAGGTAGGGGTTAGACAGTACAGATACATGTGATGAAGGAGCAGATAGGGTTAGAACAAACGGGAAGGATCATCCAACACACCACAACATCCAGTTGGACCCACTGTTTATTACCATGATGCTTTATGACCAAATACAACACAACAATAGTCCCTTACATGCACACAATAAACACAAGGACTAAAATAATAGAAGTAGCAGACGTTACAAATCATAAACCGGTGTGCACATAACTTTAATAACTGAACATGTTGTGCTGCCGTGTTCCCAACACAACACATGAATCAATATTCAGTTTAAAGTCCTTCACAACATGAACACCATTAGCTTTTCCCATAGACCGCATTCATGTATATAATATTAATCTGCTTTAAATCAGGTTACATGTTAGGCGGACAAAAACGTTGTCCAAAATATCAAACATATTGTAGTACTTTTTGTTTTTTAGATTCAACATCAATCAATATTTAAAATACATTTCAAATTAGAAATTCAATCTTTGGGAAAGCTGCTTAGTAAATCCTATGGAAGATCTTAAAGTCACTTCCTTTCATGGTTAAAAATATATCAATAGATTTGATAAAGGCAAAGGTTGTAGCTTGCTCATGAATGTTCATTTCTCTGATAGGCTGTGACGCGACCTGCCACGCAGTAATCAATACAATAGAGAACCGATCAGAAACAATAGGTAATCAATACAATAGAGAACCGATCAGAAACAATAGGTAATCAATACAAGAGAACCGATCAGAAACAATAGGTAATCAATACAAGAGAACCGATCAGAAACAATAGGTAATCAATAAAAGAGAACCGATCAGAAACAATAGGTAATCAATAAAAGAGAACCGATCAGAAACAATAGGTAATCAATAAAAGAGAGAACCGATCAGAAACAATAGGTAATCAATAAAAGAGAGAACCGATCAGAAACAATAGGTAATCAATACAAGAGAGAACCGATCAGAAACAATAGGTAATCAATAAAAGAGAGAAGTTTATTTCGTTTCTGCTCGCGATGTTTGGAGGTGAGATGCTGAGGATCATAAACTACAACCCACACAGAGACACTGAGGAACCAGAACCATAGAACCCAAACGCAGGGAGGAGGTCCTCCTGGGTGAATGTGGTGCTGAAGGTGTGGATGAGTGTGTGTGTGTGTGAGGACCCTCCTACACCTGGGGACACTCTGTAGAAGGACAGAGAGCCAGCAGGCCGGTCCACATACACTCCTACTCTGGTGGAGTCAGGGGGGGGGAGACGGATGGATGTTTTAATACAGTTTTTACTACAGTTGTACCGGGCAGTGTAACCACCATCATCATAACAATAAAGACTCCAGGACTTGTTGTTCCCTCCAAGCGCGCTGTCCTTACCCCATCCTCTCCTTGTGATTCCTCTGTATGTCACTCCTATACCAACACCTCCTCTCCTCTCCACCTCCCAGTAACAGCGGCCAGTCAGACCCTCTCTACACAACACCTGGTCCCAGTAGTCAAATCTCTCTGGGTGGTCAGGATGATACTGATCCTCTTCAACCCACTTCACCTCCCTGAGGTCCTCAGACAGAGAGAGATCACTGTGGGCTGTGTTTGGGTCCAGTGTGAGTCCACAGGCATCTGACGGGAGAACAAGACATGATTAGGGGCTGAAGGTCCATTCCCGGTTTTCCGGTCCGGTGCACCGGCCTAAACCGGTTTGATGTGATGCAAACCAACTGAACCGGCATTTGTCATGAAGAGACCGATACAAAAGTCTCCCAGATCCAACTTGTATTGTGTTAGTAATCAGCAGGATGACAGGTGATGAACATGATGTGATGCTTAGTGGATGGTGATAGGAAATAAAAACCCCATGTGTCACTGAGTGGTTGATAGTTGATCACTATCCTCTCTCCTCCTTCTCTAGTGGACCACAGGGTCCAGGACTTAAGACTCAAGTGGACACCTAGTGGTCTCATCCGGTACACCGGTCCGGTGGCTTCATATCCAACCGCTTGGACTGTTTATACACCGATCATCATCATCATCATTTACACAAACATAATAGAATGACAAAAATATATCCTCTGATGGCTGTAGTGGAATAGTGTGCTGTGACTTTTATAAGCCATAGTGCATTTAGTTTTTAACATCATTAAAGTTAATTCAAATCCCATGTGTGTGTGAGTGGCTGTCTTAGTCAAAACATTGAAACGTAGAAAAATGTATAAACTGCATCTCCACCCACAATATTTACACTATCTACACATGTTATACATCAAAATGTTCAGCATGATTAGCTCATTGATCTTATGAAATATCGAATACACATACATACGTACACATACAGGCTGGAAATGAATGTACACATATGTAGACACATACGTAAACATACATATACTTAAGTATATAAATAAAGCTGCCTTGCCTTAAGTACACATACATATACATAAGTGCATATGCATACATATACATGCATACATATATGTACACAGCGGAACATACGTATACATACTCATACGCAAACATACGTACACATGTTTAGCGTAATTACACATACATATAAATACATATATGTACCCAAACTTATGTATTCATCATAAACATACATCAAATACTCACATCCATACAAACATACAGAAGTATATGTACACATAAGTACACATAAGTATATATGCACACAAAAGCATATAATGGCAGTGCAAGTACAATTTCTTCAGGAATTGAAGGTTTTCTCGTTATCATTATTATAATTATAATTATTATTATCGAAAACAGCATCACCCCTAATAGAAATAATAGTATTCTAGTTAAAATCTAATATGAAATTCATATATCATCATATATCAGTTATTATAATTATAATGTTGTCTGATATAATAACATTAAATCGTAACAATAATAATAGCAACAATAATATTATTTTATCATGTTCTGAATATAAAATACACTTATAATTACTATGATTAATAATGTTAGTAATAGCATAATTATGTTCTTGTCAAATATACTACTGCTACTACAAATAATAATAATAATACTCATATAATAACAAACAATATGTTAATTATTTCCAAAATATTATTTATAATAGTAAATAGGCCTTATAATAAGGTTGATGATAATAATAACAATAACAATCATTTTTTAATAGAATACACATTGATAACTATTATTAATATTGTTAGTATCATGATTATTATGATACGATTAAGTCTAATAATAATATAATATTAATAATAACAATACTACTAATAATCCTCATTCTAACAACACTACCTATTGGATTGAGTTATTTTAATGCCCCCTAGTGGAGGTGAGAGTGAGTGCAGGTCAGCTGCAGCGCTGGGGAAGAACCACCGCCAGAAGGATTGAGATATTCAACCGTCTCCATGCGGTGTCTTGCTAGTATCTGATATCTAGAAGCACTCACAGTAAAGGGCCCTTTGATTTCATTTCCATTCCAGTATGGAAAATGTCTGTTTGTTTCATTTGAGTGGAGAGCAGGTTTTCAATTCAGTCCTAACACACACATCTGCTCATCTCCATCATCTCCGCCTCTATGTTGAAACCACCAAACTGTGAGTGACTTGATGCGCTGCGTTGGAGCTCGCCCTCTACTGGCTCAGAAAACACTTTAAGACCACTACACCGTTTATACACTGTCACAACCACGCTATCCGAGCCCTCTGTCCCGGCTCCAGTTCCTACGGCTGCTCCAGTCCGGCTTCCTGCCCTACCAGCATTTGCAGATCCAATCCGTTCATCCTCCCCAGAGTTTTAGTTTGCCTCCTTAGTTTCCCGCCTTGTTTAGTTCCCACCTGTTTCCAATTCTAATTATGTTCCTATTTAAACCCTGGACTCTCAGTTTGTGTTGTTGGTTACTATTTGTGAATTCAGCGTGAAGCTCTGTGTGAAGAGAGAACTTTTGTCGTGTTTGCCCACTGTGGCTTTTGATTTATTTATTGAAGTAAAACGACGCCTTGAGCGTCTGCATCCTCAAACTTTCGTTTTCGAGTCTCCATATGTGATATACACGGACCATTCACTGGGATGCTCACAATATTATTAGAAGATACATGAGGTCTTCATGAGCGGACGTCACCTACTGCTGTGTGGATGGATGTGGTGGAATATATGAACTATACACCACATCACATATATAAGCTGCTATGATGTATAGTTCATTAAATAAGCCTTTGTATAAAGTATGTGCTCCTAGAAATAGCTCCCTTCCTCTCTCCAATTAAAAGGTGTTCAGTTGGTAGCATTGGCATCTCCACTGTAGCCAGGAAGTGTGGAGGCCATGCATCTCCTCACTTCTTTCTTGTGCAGATCCCTTAGTTGTCTTGCGTCCTTGCAGACATGTCCACTTCCCCCTTAGTGTAATGCTAATGAACCTGGCCTTGGCCATGGCCAGGTCACTCCCCTCACCTTGTCTCCCTTGTTGTTACTGCCCACGATGTGAAAGTGTTCCTCTAAGAGTCATGTCCACCCATTGTCTCTCTGAAGAGGTTAATGCTCCCATGTGTCTTCCCATGATCAGGACTTCAATCAAATACTTTGTTGACAAGAAGTGTCCTAAAAGAAATGATTCTTCATCAAATGAAATGATTCATCATCAAAATAAATAAATTAAATAAATACAGACACTTACACTTCTTTAGAGCTGGTTTAAGCCTCCCCACTCCACCATGCTCCACACTGGGGGGGAAACACAGTGAGAGCAGCATGTTGGCTTTAAACATGGAAACATTCACCTTCATCATCTGCTGGATCATCACTTTCTATACAACATGAGTTACAGTTACACTTCATCTAGCAGGCGGCTGAATCCTTGGAAGAGACATTGTCTCACTGAGTGGTGAGCTGTCCTCTCCATACCTGAGAGTGTCCAGTCTCCAGCCTGGATCCTCC
Organism: Merluccius polli; assembly: GCA_030340625.1. Lineage (NCBI taxonomy): Eukaryota > Metazoa > Chordata > Actinopteri > Gadiformes > Merlucciidae > Merluccius > Merluccius polli. The sequence continues at coordinate 73,006 of JAOPHQ010000604.1, forward strand.
AGTCCAGCAGAGAGCAGCGTAACTCCTGAGTCTCCTGCAGGGTGATTGTAGCTCAGGTCCAGCTCTCTCAGATGGGAGGGGTTGGAGCTCAGAGCTGAGGCCAGAGAAGCACAGCCTTCCTGTGTGACCATGCAGCCAGACAACCTACACACACACACACACACACACACACACACACACACACACATAGAAATCTGTTAAAGGTCTTCTGATGAGGAGCCTTGTGGTGGGACTGTTTGCACATTGAGTCCAACTGACCTGAGAGTCTCCAGTGTACAGTGTGGATCCTCCAGTCCAGCAGAGAGCAGCTTCACTCCTGAATCCTGCAGGTCATTGGTACTCAGGTCCAGCTCTCTCAGACTAGAGGGGTTGGAGCTGAGAACTGAGGCCAGAGCTTCACAGCATCTCCATGACAGATTACAGCCATTCAGCCTTTAATGAACAATAGATACAAACATGTTAGATTCTTACACTTTTCAAATTTCCAACATATACATTTGTATAAAGCAAAGCTAAATAATTAACATAAATTCTCACTTCTTCATTCATTTAACTCAACTCCTACATGTAGACCCTGTAATGTCCAGTAAACTGTGTTATTTAATGTAATCTTATCGAACACACCATGTCATGGATTTGACTTTCAAATACAAAACAGATGATAGTTAATTACTGCTATTAGTGAACCTACAGAGATGTTTTGGAGGCTTTGACCACTGGCAGCAGCCTCAGAAGAGCCTCCTCTGAAGCAGAGTATTTCTTCAGGTCAAACACGTCCAGCTCCTCTTCTGATGTCAGTAAGATGAAGACCAGAGCTGACCACTCAGCAGGGGAGAGAGATGCTGTGGTGAGACATCCTGATGTCAGGTACTGTTGGATCTCCTCCACTAGAGAACGGTCGTTCAGCTCATTCAGACAGTGGAACAGATTGATGCTTCTCTCTGGAGAGAGATCTCCACTTATCTTCTCCTTGATGTATTTCACTGTTCCCTGATTGGTCAGTGAGCCACTTCCTGTCTGTCCCAGCAGGCCTTGTAGGAGAATCTGATTGGTGTCCAGAGAGAGGCCCAGGAGGAAGCGGAGGAACAAGTCCAGGTGTCCGTTCTCACTCTGTAAGGCCTTGTCCACAGCACTATGGTAGAGGGGGTGGACCTTGGGTTTCTTTTTAACAAGAGTAGACCACCAGGACCGTGGTTGTTGTTGTGAGAGCAGATTGACACCAGTGTTTCTGAAGGACAGAAAGACATAAAGGGCAGCCAGAAACTCCTGGATGCTCAGATGGACAAAGCAGAAGACCTTGTCCTGGTACAGCCCACACTCCTCTTTAAAGATCTGGGTGAACACTCCTGAGTACACTGAGGCGGCTCTGATATCGATGCCACACTCTGCCAGGTCTGCCTGGTAGAAGATCAGGTTGCCTTTCTCCAGCTGGTTAAAAGCCAGTTTTCCCAGAGAAACAATGATCTCCTTGCTCTCTGAACTCCAGTGTGGATCTGTTTCAGCTCTCCCATGATACTTCCTGTCCCCCTGTATGGACTGAACCCTCAGGAAGTGGATGTACATCTGAGTCACGGTCTTGGGTATCTCTTCTTCACTCTGGGATGTTGTGAAGAGGTCCTCCATAACTGTAGCAGAGATCCAACAGAAGACGGGGATGTGACACATGATGTAGAGGCTTCGTGATTTCTTGACGTGGGAGATGATTTTTCTGGCCAGCGTCTTATCACTGAATCTCTTCCTGAAGTACTCCTCCTTCTGTGGGTCGGTGAACCCTCTCACCTCTGTCACCATGCCAACACACTCAGCAGGGATCTGATTGGCTGCCGCAGGGCGTGTGGTTATCCAGATGCGGGCGGAGGGAAGCAGGTCGCCCCTGATGAGGTTTGTCAGCAGCACGTCCACCGAGGTCGGCGCTGTGACATCAGTCCAGATCTGGTTCTTCTGGAAGTCCAGAGGAAGTCGACACTCATCCAGACCATCCAAGATGAAGACAACTTGGAACCGGTCGTATCTGCAGATTCCTGCTTGCTTGGTCTCAATAAAGAAGTGATGAAGAAGTCCCACCAAGCTGAACTCTTGATAGTTGATCACTATCCTGTCACTATGTGAAGTGTATGTCGCGGTTGGCTTTGCCTTCAGCCCAGTCCAGAGTGAACTTGTGTGTTAAGATGGTTTTACCGATGCCAGCCACTTCAGTTGTCATTATCGTTCTGATTGGTTGATCTTGTCCAGGTAAGGGTTTAAAGATGTCTTCACATTTGATTGGTGTTTCCTCCTTGGCTGGTTTCCTGGAAGCTGTTTCAATCAGTCTGACCTCATGTTCCTTGTTGACGTCTCCACTGTGTCTCTCTGTCATGAAGAGCTCTGTGTAGATCTCATTCAGATCTGTTGCTTGTCCTGCTTTAGCGATTCCTTCAAACACACGCCTGAACTTCTCCATCAGATGAGACTTGAGTTTATGTTGGCACTTGACAGCAAAACGTTCTGAATGAAGAAACAACAGAAGTCATCAGTCAGGATGTTAATGTGAGCGGCTCCAACTCGTTGCTTTTCTGTTGGCTAAACGAGTAATCAATCAAAAAATGATCAGTGTTTTAGCAACATCACCATCAGATCCAAAGGTGTGTACAGTTTTTAATCTAAAGTTTGATAAACATATCCCCCATTATGTCGTTTAGTCTGTGCTTTATATTTAAGCTGTGAAAATATGAGTCTATTACTGTTTTTTTTTTCAACATAAGAGTTTTGCTGATTTGTTTCAAAAAAACTTTGTGTCTTACTGCTCTGCAGAGAGTCGGCCAGCTCCTCCTGCTTCAACTGCTTCAGGCAGAGCACTGTGATGTCTACCGCTCCCTCTATGGCGCGCCTCCTCTGCTCCTCTTCCTCACCATCCACCACCACCTCCTCCTCCTCCTCCTCCTCCTCCTCCTCCTCCTCACTCTCACTCTCTGAGCATTGTGGGTAATCTGGGAAGAGATCCCTCCAGAGCTTCTTCAGCTCCTTGTCTAGAAAAGCGTGTGCGTCCTCCTCAGCCCTCTGCAGCAGAACAAACATCAATGAGAACTTGACTCTGAACTCACTGAGGACATCAGAAGCATCTGTCCTAGATTCACGTCCCGCTGGTCTACAGAGGGAAGCCTGGAGACCATTAGCACCACAACAGATGCTTTCTAATGTTCATCGAGAGCTGGAGTCAAATGTCTTGTTGGACCTTTACACACCTTGATCGGCTCTGTTGGATACTGCTGTACAGACTGAACACTGGTAACCTTTGACCTCTCCTGGGGTTTTCTGTGGAGAACACACACACACACACACACACACATTATTGTATTTTGCCAGACTTGTGAACATCTGTACCAGTAGAGTCTGATAACAACGAACTGGTCTGTTTTCATCGTCTGATTGAAACTCTTACCTCTCATCTCCCGAGGGGTGGCCATCTTTAAACTGACAAGGATGCTCCATAGACCAGTCACTCTTCATGGAGACACAGCTGGGTACAGGGGAGTCTGCTCTCTCCTGCTGGACTCTTCTAGAAATACAAGAACCAGGATTTATGGATCCGGGCACAAAATTGCCACCGTTTTGGTCGCATATGCTCTTGCAATGTAATCTGTTCAACCTCAAAATATAATTGGGGGGCATTTGTGCAAGTGCAATTTCTGATGCATTTTTTTGTTTCTATTTTCTTTCCAGACGTGCCAATTAGTACACTAGTTATTCGTACAATGTTACTTCAATCCAGCGGGAGCATGTGGCCCCGCCAAGGGCTGGCCAGGGGGGGCAACGGCCGCTGGCCCTCCTCGCGAGTCGCATATGCATAATACATGGTGCTTTTACACTTGAGTAGGCTTGTTCCCAGCAAATGCTTTGTTGCTTAAAATCAATGTACTCCTTCAAATCAAAGCTGTATATTTGTCTTTTAAAGGAAACGGACAACTAGCCTATTTGAAAAACAATGAATCGCCAAACATATTATAGGCCACACACTTCTAAACATCCTACCAGTAGAGTCTGAACTCGTTACGTTCAACATCTTGAACGTAACGCTCATAATGATTGGATGGAGTTTTTTCAGTCCTGCCCATCCCACAGATGACTATTTTTTTCGGTGTATGTGTCATATCATTTAATTCATTGGTTTCAATCTGTGTGTGAAGGAGATTTTAAGCAATATGGTAAAAAATGCTGCAGGAAAACATAACCCACCATACCTTTAAGTATAACAATACACTGAGTATATTGTTTAGGGGTGGGAATCTTTTGGCACCTCACGATTCGATTACGATTCAGAGGTCAACGATTCGATTCTAAACCGATTATCGATGCATCTCGATGCAACAATTTTTGTATGTACATTTTCATGCGTGATTTTAAAATATATATACATCTGAGTTTGCTATTCAAGGTTTGCTAATCACTTCCTACTACTTTTGTGATATTCATTAAAGACAATCAACAGATGAATTACCTTCTCTATATTGTAATAGAGAAAAAGCTTTTCTTGTCACAAATATGACTTTCTATGAACAATGCAGCTTGCATTTTAACACAATATGGAAGTATGTAAAAAAAGATTCATTTTTCTTTTCTTTTTAATCTTTCTTTTCTATGTCATTAAAGAAAAAGCTGCTCTTAGTCAATTGGTTGTATTTCCGAAGCATTTAATTTGACTTCTACACACCTTACACACAGCGTGTGTCCATCCTCCCATCAACCTCATAGAACCCAAAATGCTGCCATATCGCAGCTTTTAAAGAAGCTGGTGCAGGCCATATAATATATATATACAGTATGTAAAGAAAGAAGCCTTAGCAATAAGGTGCATTAAAATGTGCCTTTGAACTGGTCCAGTTTCCTCTTTCCGCTTTGTCGCGCTCTGCTGAAAAAAATGGTGGAGTGGTGCGTGACATGGCGCGACCGGGCTAAAATCCTGTTGCGCCGGCGAGATCTACGTCATTTTCGCGACAGGTCGCAAACGGCAGGCAGTGTCGCTCGCAGCCATTTTGTCACCACGAAACTTTGGATGTAAACAACTCGCACTGATGGGTCAAGGGGGAGTCTGCATTATACTTTATAAATAATACACTAAGTGTATCATTATAATGTCTGATAAATCCTTACCTTTTCTCAATAGACTGATTTCCATCTTTAAACCTAGCAGGTATACCCATAGAGTGGTCACTCTTCATGGAGACACAGCTGGGTACAGGGGAGTCTGCTCTCTCCTGCTGGACTCTTCTAGAAATACAAGAACCAGGATTTATGGACATTCAATAGATGCTGCGTTTTTGTATGAACCACGACGGGCTGTCCCGTTATTGGAAAGTAATGTACGACTGGGGTGATGCGGCCGAGACAAAGCCGAGGTTCCTTACCAGCGCCAAAAAACATTTGAAACTCCTACCTCTCTTCTCTGGAGGGGCGTCCATCTTTAAACTGGTCAGGATGATCCATAGACCAGTCACTCTTCATGGAGACACAGCTGGGTTCAGGGGAGTCTGCTCTCTCCTGCTGGACTCTTCTAGAAATACAAGAACCAGGATTTATGGACATTTGATAGATGCTATGTCTTTATAATGTCTGATAAATCCTTACCTCTTCTCAATAGACTGATTTCCATCTTTAAACCTAATAGGTACTTCCATAGACCAGTCACTCTTCATGGAGACACAGCTGGGTCCAGGGGAGTCTGCTCTCTCCTGCTGCTCTGGGCTTCAACACAACACACACACACAGCTTTTACTCAGACTCATGATGGTGTGATGATATATCACTGCTGAGCTCTGAGGTGGACAACAGTCACAGACAGTCAGAGATCCTCTTCTTACCTCTTAGCTCTGCTGTGGCGGCCATGTTCCCCAGACAGAGTGGTTTTAGAGGGAGGACCCCCCTCCTCTGTCTCCTCATCCATAGTAGACTGGAGACCTGGACACAAACACAACTACATATTGTTTCTGTGGATACCATTTGAGTATCAAACGTGACATCACATTCCTGTAGCCAAGACCTCATATCCTCCTCTACATACTGTATATTATTCACACATCATCTCTCTCTCCCTGACCCGGAGAAACAGACTTAAGTGGAGGGGGACACGGGTCGGGTGCTGAAGGGACTAGCCACGGCTAGGCAGCTGGATTTTCTTTCTAAAAAGCTGAAGTTTGTTTATTTGCCTTGAGTGGGCTTCTGTAAATGGTTCAATAAAGTTTACCTCAATCTATAACCTTCGTCTCTGGTTAACCATTTACCAATAAAACTGTGTAGCAGTTGTCTCCTATCACACGCCACCTAAGTGGCTTTACCGGGCTCCTCCGACACAGGTAGATGTTGTCCAAAAAATAACAGTTTATTGGAGATCGCAAGATGGTACCAACCAGAGCAGATGTTACACACTGCCATGACAGAGGCTCTGTCCCCGAGTGTGTGGTGATAGCTGGTTTATCCTGTGGGCCTTGATTACTCTGCACCACAGGTGTGCAGCCTCACCCGGCCCCAGAGTCTAACCAGTCTGACTGGGGCCAGGTGAGGCTGCTAAAACCAGCCATCAACCACACATACTCCACAAACAGTTTGTCATTCATCATCACAATGTCATGTTGACATCATGATTTAAGGAAGAAGAAGGTGAAGGCTAAGCAGGTTGAAGTGGCCTTCTCCTACAAATACCTGGGAGTCCTTGTAGACACGGACCTCAGCTGGAATACAAATGCTGGAGGTATAAAGGCTCAAAGCAGGTTGTTTTTCCCCAGGGAACTGAATACTTTTGAGGTTAGTCGACATCTCTTAAACATCGTTTGTCATCATCTTGGCCAGTGTGCTTGTCTATGCTAAACAGAATTGACAAGCGGACGGACAGTCTCGGACGTGTTATGGAGGTCAGAACCAGAAGGAAGGTGTGGAGGTGTGCGGTAAGACGTACTAACGCACCGTACTCTCATTCTGCATAATGCAGAAAAGCACATGCGTTGCCATGGGTGCAGATCCCGGGGGGGACATGTCCCCCCCCAATTTCTGAAAAACATGAATTGTCCCCCCCAATAAAAACACCCTAAATTATTCAAAATTGAACAAATGTATTTTCAGACTTCAAACATGATCTAAAAACATGATCAGTTAGTTTACACAACTTGGTTAGGGCTTCATATTTTGATATTCATCCATATCAACTAGTCATGCATAAAGTAGTCCCATACACTGGAAGATGGTGAGAAGAATTGGGGATCTGGGAGGGTTGGAGGGAGGCGAAAGATAAGAACATGAGTAGACATTAGCCTACATGCCCGAGACCCTTTAAATTATGATTTACTAATATAACAGTTAAGTAAGCAGGGATACGCGCTGTTGGCTGTTTAGGACAAATAAACAAGAAAGGTAAGCACAATAAATGATTCCCTGTGCAGTACTTTTTGAATGATATGGCGGCAATGGTATGAGTTGCACACAGGCAAAAAAAACAAAAACACTTTTGTGTCCCCCCCCAATCCTGACATCGGATCTGCACCCCTGTGCGTTGCATGCACAAGTTTTGGGATTTAAAGTAAGGACATAGTCACTTCCAGGCAACGTACAAACAACGTTTTCAGAAAGGGATGGGGGTTATGAATTGACCACCCTTAAGAGTCTGTGCATTTCAGTTAGTGTGTGAATTTGTGGGATAATTTCAACAAAGACACGGAAGCCAACATAAAACCTGGCCGCTCTCTAAGCTATGTACCGCTGCTGCTGAACTGAGTGAACCAGGAGATGCGCCTCTCTGCTCTCCCAGTGGAAACCAGCCTGGCCCTCACGGCCCGCCCACAACAAGGTGTCGACACATAGCAACCCCAACAAGAAGGGGAAGAGGAAGCGTCGCGGTCTGACAGTTTCGAAAACTCAAACACGCCGACATAGACTATAAAATACAGGTTAAACTGACTTAACATAGACTGTATGAAGTACGGTAAACTGACTAAAAAAAGCCCCTCAACAAAAAAAAGTACTCGTTGAGATTTGGACCTTGTACTGGATTACAGTTTTGGGTATTTCTCGTATCCCTAAAACATGAATTGTGTTGTGGATTGCAGCTCATTCAGACCAACATTGTATCACTAAAGAACATGACATCCAAATAAAAAGAGTAGTGAAAATGAATGGGACTTCCGGGGGGGGGGGGGGGGGGGGGGGGGGGGGCTTGGAGTAATGGTGGACTAGTTCCAGTGAATAAGGAGTAGTATTTCTGCTGACCATGTAGGCCAAGCAGCCAGTTGGAGACCCACCCATACTGCACTCAGGGAAGTGGGAGCACATTCAGACAAAACATTTCTTTTATCAACTTAATAAAACATGACATTATTTTCTTCATATTGTTGTACTCACCTTATTATGTTTTCAGAGAGTTTAAAAAGTGTTGTTCTTTGTCTCCGGAAAGAGAGACGTGGCTCTACGTCATGTCAGTTTGGTTTCCTTTTGAAAATGAGCTTTGGTTTCCTGAAGAAGGCTATGAGCCTCACTGACAATCGACACGGCCGACAGGCCGTTTGGTACGAGGTACGGGTTGATCCAGACCAGAGGATTTCTATCATCCAGAGGTTTTCACCTCCTGTCTCAGAGGGCTTCAGTACCTTCTCTTGAATCTCAGACAACCCTAACGACCCTAACGGACCCACTTCAGCCATGTGAGGAATTGTACCGTTTCACAATAATGAATTCCTCCAATTGATTACCAAAAAAGTAAAAAATAATTTATATGTATATATATGTACAATTTTATATACAGTATACAGTACACACACACACACACACACACACACACACACACACACACACACACACACACACACACACACACACACACACACACACACACACACACACACACACACACACACACACAATATGATGTAGGTGTTGACATTTTAACAGCACTGGTCACATTCATAAATATACTGTTCTAGTATCGTCTTTTCCTTTAGATTTGATTTATGTTATTTAAAACCTGTAAAATAATAAACAATACACCAAAATAACAGTGAACCCAAAATGCAATAATTACATGTCTGACAAGGAGAAGTGAAACCCTTATATGCTCCTACCCCCCTTCTCGATGTAAATTAAATTATTATACTATCTTTATCAACAAACGTTGTACGACTGTGGTTGTAAATGTACTTATTATACGATCATTACCAACATATATGTTCTAATCATTAAATAAATGTATTTTATATGGTGTAATCATACACATCCCTACGTTTAACTGCAATCTGTCATGTGACCTAACATCACAAAAAAAGAGAACAAAAATAAAACTAGAACATTTTGAAAGTGCCACGGGAGTGTGTACATTATGATGAGATTCTTCAGAGATTTCAAACAATTAATACTAGTAACATTATGATACATTTTGGCAGCGGTGTGTTTACTTAAAGGCCGCAGTATACTCGCCGCTCCAAAGCTGTCGTGCGACATTGTGACGCCAAAATGACGTAGATTTCGCCGGCGCGACAGGATTTTGGCCAGGTCGCGCACCTCTCTTCTTTTTTTTCCAGCGCTGCGCGACAAAGCGGAAACAGGAACATGGACGAGTTCGAAGGCACATTTTAATGCGCCTTGTTGCTAAGGCTTCTTTCTTTATATGTTCTATTTTATTGTGTGGTGTACAAGTGCGTCAGTTTGGTCTTAGACGTGGTGGGGACCAGGGCTGGAGTGGGAACAAAATTCCAGGGGGGGGGGGGGGGGGGGGGGGCAATTGTCAATGGGGGGGGTGGGTGTTAATGAGTAAGGGGGTGCACCAGACCCGCCAACCGCGGCCCCAACACCGGACCCGCCAGCCGCGGACCCAGCACCAAACCCGCCAACCGCGGACCCGGCCGCGGACTCAGCCGCAGACCCGAGTCCACACACAGCCGGTGTGCATGCTGTGCGGATGTCATCGCGCCCATCGCATGATTTAGACTTGACGGTTTCGGTTATGTGGGGATTTTTTCGGTCGCAATTGGTTTGCACATTTTTAAAAGTGGTGGGGACAAAATTCAAATTATAAATAGTGGTGGGGACATGTCCCCCCCGTCCCCCCGGAATCTACGCCTATGGTGGTGTAGGCCTATATTTTTTCGCTAATAAACCGTGGTTTTACGTAAGTGCTGTCTACTGTTGTTGTGGTCAAAGACGAGTGGAATTACGTGGCTGAAAAACTATCTCAAAGCGGCATTAAGTTATAAAATAAAAGTATATAAGATAATCACTAAGTTATTAAGATGGATGCTTACAAAAACTATTCATATGAGAACTGCTGCCATACACTGGACTGTTGCTGGCTGACCAGGTGGGGCAGTGATGTAGAATAATAGCAATGTAAAGTAATAGACATAATGCTGTATAGTGAGAGACATCCCGGTGAACTAAACCTTAACTGAATGTCTAATGATGTGTAAGAAATTAAAGACACAGGGGTACCAGTATTAGTAGATCTCTTCTTCTAGTGTGTAGGAATAGCACAGTTGGTGGCTGTACATTATCCCATACATAATATACACTATACCTGAGGATGGTATGCAGATGTGATTCGGTGCGTGACACCAAACTCCTCAAACAGGGACTTGTTTACCTGAATTAAGAAATTCAACAGTTATTAGGTTTCTTGTTGCCAGTATTAATCAATCATTGTTAAATTACACATCTATATGTGTAAATACTTCACCTTGTTCCAGAATTCACAACCCTGGTCTGTCAAGATGACCTCAGGAGCACCATGAGTGTAGAAAATATCCATCAAAGCCTGTGGAAAATCAAAAGAAACTGAAATCATTATCCAACCCCCCCCCCCCCCCCCCCCCCCCCCAAAAAAAAAAATGTAAGCCAAACTTTTCTGTCAGTTTTAACAACATTCTGCATTCACAATATGTGACTAGGCTGCAAATGTTGCTATGATTTAGACACCTGTGATGTGGCAGCTGCAGTCTTGTCCTTGATGGGCCTGGCCTCCACCCACTTGGTGAAGAAGTCAGTTGCTGTCAGACAGAAGTGGTTCCCATTCTTTGAGGCTTTGAATGGTCCAATTAGGTCAACACCTAGAGTAGGGACAGAAATAAACACATGCCAATTTGTACTCAGTACCTGCCCAAAGGCCATGATGTTATAGAGATAGAAAAGGCAAGACAGTACATTAAGAAAATAATACAAATTAAACTATGACTTTGAGAGTGTGGAGGGTGTATGTGGAGTGTGTGCTGTTGATATCTGGTTTACAGCCTCATCTGGCCTGAGTCAGACTGATTGGACTCTGGCTGGGTGGGGCTGCACACTTATCATGGCACCCAGGATAAACCAGCCATCAACACACACACTCGAGGAGGAGCCAGTCATGACAGTTGTACCATCAGCTCGGCGAATACCACCAGCCTTAATCTCCCAATAAACAACTTGCAACTACCACCTACCCGTGTCCTGTGTCGGAGGGCCCCAAGAGAAGCCACTTAGGTGGCGTGTGGTGAGGGCCAACCCTGCCACAGAGAGGTTGTAGCCGTTTCACAGAACCCAAAAGCAAGATATCTCACCAATCATATGCCATGGTGACTTTGGTTTGATGGGCTTCAACTCTGGTGCCTCCGTTTTCACTTGCTCAAACCTCTGGCATGACATACAGGTTTTCACCTTTACAACACAAGGAGATTTAACACAACATATTTAATAATATGCTCTGGAGTAGAGGCGATTTTTTACTTATATAAAGCAATCACTATAAATTATTCTTTAAATCTCATGTGCATGCGGCATCAGCGCATCACAGGAAATATTGGAGCTGATCTGGATCAAACACAACTTGAACAAATTGATCACTTGCCCAGTCCTGAGCATCTCTGGTAATGGTCTTCCAGTAGAAGCGTTGGTTGACCTTCTCCTGCATCCTCTTGGCTCCAAAGTGGCCAGCATGGACTTCTGTCAGGACCTCATTCTTCTCTTTCTCAGTGAGGATCACCCTCCTCATTGAAAGGCCATTCTCCCCAAGGTAGTACATATGATTTCCTAGAAAGAGGGAGAGAACATACATCAGCACTGCATCAGCTGTAGATTGCTTATAACTTAATTCAGTTTCCTTTGCAGGGCCTACTAATTTGTGAAAATGGAAGATGAATTAAGATGGACTGCATAAAATGTTATTTAATTACAGAATACCTTTAAGAGTGAATTTTTTTGCATCCCTCCGGATCTGCCGTTTCTCCGTGAGAGAGAGCCCTGCTTCATACACCTGAGACGACAGATACAAGAAAATAGAATTAAGTGACACCATTTTCAATCAACAAGAAAAACCCATAAACCTAAAATCTATCTATCTATCTATCTAAATTAAATGAACACAAGCTAGCTAGCTAGACTACGATACACGTTAAACACTCTAAATGCGATTAAACAATTAAATACAATACAAATATAAAGTTAGCAACGCTAATAAATGTAATTTGTAAAATAAGTGTTATCTGTTCAATGTTATTTCGTCTTGTGACGCTCAATGAATGAGCGCGAATGTTCGCGAATGTTCATGAACCTTCCTACGTCATCGTTCGACGCGTACGTCTGTTGCCAGGCAGGTTTGGAATGTTAGAACCTGGATTACGTAGGGCGATACAATTTTCGCCCCCGGTACAATTTTGGTGTGACAGCGCCACCTCTGTTCAGGAGAAGACTGCAACTACTGTCGCGGCCACCAGCGCGAGCATAAATAGTTACGGCGCGCACGTGACGTCACGGAGTCATGGCAAAGTAAATTCGGCGACATATTGGAGCGGTACCAAGAGCATTATCCATCGCAGAGCAAGCCATGGCAATGGGAAAGGACTACACACACAAGAAGGATTAAATGACAAATGGTACGTATGACTAATAAGACCCAATCAATTTCATAAATCCTCCCGTGTTTCAGCCGGGTCGACATACAGTGGGGCTATTGGAAAAAAACGCGCGTGTGTGCGGCGGGTTTTAACACACCGCTGTGGACCTGTAGCATATTAGCTGACTGGTGTAAAAGTGTATAAACAAATCATCCATTTGAGATTCAAAACGTAGTAGTGTGGCTGTAGCCGAAGCACGGCGACCAAGCTTTGATAAATACAGCGTGTCCTCCCGTGTTTCAGCCGGGTCGCTATACAGCGGGGCTATTACTACAAAAAACGCGTGCGTGTGTGTGCGCGCGTGGGTTTTAACACACCACCGTGGACCTGTATTTGAGATTCAAAACGGCGAATCTTACCGGAAGCAGTTCCCGTGTACCGCCGCCATCATAAATCAATGTTTTCCTGTTGTACCGTGATCAACGCGGAAGAGCAGATCGGCGGTGACCAATAGGAGTCCTCTTGTATCCGCCGTCCAATCAGACGACGGATATCTGTAGGGTTTGCCTGGCAACAGCCTGAGAATATTCGCGCCAGTTAAACTGACTAACCAACCGTAATTAGATCACGCGCGCCCCCCTCCCCCCAGGCTGAGGCTGAAAGAAACGTTCAGAAAAATAGCGCTTTTCTGCCTCTGCACTGGTCTCACATTTGGGCTTATTCTGACAAAACGGTAGCACGTATCAGAAAAAAAACGAGACCATCATCACTGTAAGGACTTACTGAACGATTTGGTGTTCCTACAGTGTTTCTACAGTAAATATTGTGGACACACTTGCAAGTTTAAAACAGGAGTCCGTTCTGCTTCTCTCAGAAAATATTTGTATTGGAGTTAATGAGCATTTAAGATATATGTTATATATAAGGGTCATAATAATGGTAAAAAAATCACGTGTGATTATTAATAATGGGTTTAAACATTTACATTTACACATTTTACCCTTATCAAATAATTACAGCTCCTGCGATTCGGATGTCGAAAATATTTCCATTGCTCAGCCCTCCTCCCAAAGCGAACGGCTTCCAAGCTATCTTACAGATAATGTAACATAATGTCATGTAAAGGCAGATACAACCCTGTGTGTGTGTGTGTGTGTGTGAGAGCACCAAAGGCTCTTCAACCACACCTCCACCACACACCTGCGTCTCCTTCGTCCTCATCCTGGTGGCCAGGAGGTGAACTGCACCGAGTGGACTCACCGCCCCCTAGTGGCTCCTCATGCAATAACAGAGTCATAAAACATGGCTTTGATAAACGGCCTCATATCTTAAGGAGCAGGTAGGGGTTAGGCAGTACAGATACATGTGATGAAGGAGCAGGGAGGGGTTAGACAGTACAGATACATGTGATGAAGGAGCAGGTAGGGGTTAGACAGTACAGATACATGTGATGAAGGAGCAGGTAGGGGTTAGACAGTACAGATACATGTGATGAAGGAGCAGGTAGGGGTTAGACAGTACAGATACATGTGATGAAGGAGCAGGTAGGGGTTAGACGGTACAGATACATGTGATGAAGGAGCAGGTAGGGGTTAGCCAGTACAGATACATGTGATGAAGGAGCAGGTAGGGTTAGAACAAACGGGAAGGATCATCCAACACACCACAACATCCAGTTGGACCCACTGTTTATTACCATTATGCTTTATGAACCAATACAACACAACAATAGTCCCTTACATGCACACAATAAACACAAGGACTAAAATAATAGAAGTAGCAGACGTTACAAATCATGAACCGGTGTGCACATAACTTTAATAACTGAACATGTTGTGCTGCCGTGTTCCCAACACAACACATGAATCAATATTCAGTTTAAAGTCCTTCACAACATGAACACCAGTAGCTTTTCCCATAGACCGCATTCATGAATATAATATTAATCTGCTTTAAATCAGGTTACATGTTAGGCGGACAAAAACGTTGTCCAAAATATCAAACATATTGTAGTACATTTTTTTTTTAGATTCAACATCAATCAATATTTAAAATACATTTCAAATTAGAAATTCAATCTTTGTGAAAGCTGCTTAGTAAACCCTATGGAAGATCTTAAAGAAGCACTATGCAACTCGTTTATCAAAAATAACCTTAACCATGCAGGTTGAGAGTCGTTCTGATCGTTCTACAACACTTTCTGGGTTGTTTGGTGGGTGTTTCATCTCCCCCTGTTGGGTCCCCGCGGAAAAACAGAACATGCAACTTCATGTGGCCGTCCCGGCCACTTACGGATGTGACGCAGCGGAAGTATCCAATCGCGCCTCGAAAATGTAGTCAGATTGTAGTTTCACTGCTTTACGGTAGACCTGGGCGGGGGTGCCAAACATGGGTCCGGCTGAATATAAAGAGTCAGTTGCAAGGCAATTCTGGATCAATCGACAAATCCACTATGGATCCATCAAGACCCAAGAGGGGAAGGTCGGAGGAATCGAAGAATAAGAGAAAGGATTATGATAAACAAAGAAACCAGACACGAGTGAACATAGGGCGAGCTTATGCGGAATGGCGTCAACTGAGAGACTCGGAAGAATGCAAAACGGACGCCGACTTGGCTGTCTTGCTGCTGAAATTGTAAGTAGCCTACCCTTGGGTGAACTTCGTTTTTGTAATGTGGTTTGAGAGTCTGTTGAACAATGTGTTTTGCTCGACCGTTTTATTGTGAGCCCTGTATGTGTTTAGCTTGGTTGCTTCAGGGCTAGCTTGCTAGCTAGTGAGGGTTTATCCTAGCAGTGACTTGCTACCACACATGTTTGTTTGCGGTCCGAATCCAGGTTCTCGTTGTGTATTACTATTTATTTATCGAAGTGGGGGGTGGGGGGCGTTGTCAATGAGTTTTTACGACAGTGTTGTAGGCCTATTCCGAAGCTGCAGGGGGAGCTCTATAGTGAGAAATGCGAGCCCAATTCCGGCGAAAACCCAGAAACAGCGGAGGAATAACCGAGTTGCATAGCGCACCTTTAAAGTCACTTCCTTTCATGGTTAAAAATATATCAATAGATTTGATAAAGGCAAAGGTTGTAGCTTGCTCATGAATATTCATTTCTCTGATAGGCTGTGACACGACCTGCCACGCGGTAATCAATACAATAATGAACCGATCAGAAACAATAGGTAATCAATACAATAGAGAACCGATCAGAAACAATAGGTAATCAATACAAGAGAGAACCGATCAGAAACAATAGGTAATCAATACAATATTGTCTGGTTTACCAAAGCTTAAAACCCATCCTAGTAACCCACTGCTCATGTACTGACCTGTCTTTACTACAGTACCACGTTACCATGACAACAATAGGCTCAACGTCAATATGTCCCCTTTATTCATGTCACAAATATTATCAGGTTAATATATATATGTATGTATATATATATATATATATATATATATATATTAACCTGATATTTTATTTATTTTACTTTCATTAACGGATGTGTTAGTTGTGCACACAACATAATTTTTGCTTGCGATGTTTGGAGGTGAGATGCTGATGATCATAAACTACAACCCACACAGAGACACTGAGGAACTAGAACTATAATCATAGAACCCAAACGCAGGGAGGAGGTCCTCCTGGGTGAATGTGGTGCTGAAGGTGTGGATGAGTGTGTGTGTGTGTGAGGACCCTCCTACACCTGGGGACACTCTGTAGAAGGACAGAGAGCCAGCAGGCCGGTCCACATACACTCCTACTCTGGTGGAGACAGGGGGGGGGAGACGGATGGATGTTTTACTACAGTTGTACCAGGCAGTGTAACCACCATCATAACACTGAAGACTCCAGGACTTGTTGTTCTCTCCAAGCCTGCTGTCATCACCCCATCCTCTCCTTGTGATTCCTCTGTATGTCACTCCTATAGCAACCTCTCCTCTCCACTCCACCTCCCAGTAACAGCGGCCAGTCAGACCCTCTCTACACAACACCTGGTACTGGGAGCCAAATCTCTCTGGGTGGTCAGGATAAGACTGATACTCTCCAACCCACTTCACCTCCCTGTGGTCCTCAGACAGAGAGAGAAGTCTGTGGGCTGTGTTTGGGTCCAGTGTGAGTCCACAGGCATCTGACGGGAGAACAAGACATGATTAGGGGCTGAAGGTCGGGTCCATTCCCGGTTCTCCGGTCCGGTGAACCGGCCTAAACCGGTTTGATGTGATGCAAACCGACTGAACCAGCATTTGTCACGAAGAGACCGATAAAAAAGTCTCCCAGATCCAACTTGTATCGTGTTAGCAATCAGCAGGATGAGCAGGTGATGAACATGATGTGATGTTTAGTGGATGGTGATAGGAAATAAAAACCCCATGTGTCACTGAGTGGTTGATAGTTGATCACTATCCTCTCTCCTCCTTCTCTAGTGGACCACAGGGTCACGGACTTAAGACTCAAGTGGACACCTAGTGGTCTCATCCGGTACACCGGTCCGGTGGCTTCATATCCAACCGCTTGGACTGTTTATACACCGACCGTCGTCATCGTCATCGTCATCATCATCATCATTTACACAAACATAATAGAATGACAAAAATATATCCTCTGATGGCTGTAGTGGAATAGTGTGCTGTGACTTTTATAAGCCGTAGTGCATTTAGTTTTTAACGTCATTAAAGTTCATTCAAATCCCATGTGTGTGTGAGTGGCTGTCTTAGTCAAAACATTGAAACCTAGAAAAATGTATAAACTGCATCTCCACCCACAATATTTACACTACAGACACATATTACACATCAAAATGTTCAGCATGATGAGCTCATTGCTCATATGAAATATCGAATACACATACATACGTACACATACAGGCTGGAAATTAATGTACACATATGTAGACACGTAAACATACATATACTTAAGTATATAAATAAAGCTGCCTTGCCTTAAGTACACATACATATACATAAGTGCATATGCATACATATACATGCGTACATATATGTACACAGCGGAACATACGTATACATACTCATACGCAAACATACGTACACATGTTTAGCGTAATTACACATACATATAAATACATATATGTACCCAAACTTATGTATTCATCATAAACATACATCAAATACTCACATCCATACAAACATACAGAAGTATATGTACACATAAGTATATATGCACACAAAAGCATATAATGGCAGTGCAAGTACAATTTCTTCAGGAATTGAAGGTTTTCTCGTTATCATTATTATAATTATAATTATTATTATTATTATCGAAAACAGCATCACCCCTAATAGAAATAATAGTATTCTAGTTCAAATCTAATATGAAATTCATGTATCATTAATCACGTTATTATAATTATAATGTTGTCTGATCGTAACAATAATAATAGCAACAATAATATTATTTTATCATGTTCTGAATATAAAATACACTTATAATTACTATGATTAATAATGTTAGTAATAGCATAATTATGTTCTTGTCAAATATACTACTACTACTACAAATAATAATAATAATAATACTCATATAATAACAAACAATATGTTAATTATTTCCAAAATATTATTTATAATAGTAAATAGGCCTTATAATAAGGTTGATGATAATAATAACAATAACAATCATTTTTTAATAGAATACACATTAATAACTATTATTAATATTGTTAGTATCATGCTTATTATGATACGATTAAGTCTTATAATAATAATAATATTAATAACAATACTACTAATAATCCTCATTGTAACAATACTACCTATTGGATTGAGTTATTTGAATGCCCCCTAGTGGAGGTGAGAGTGAGTGCAGGTCAGCTGCAGCGCTGGGGAAGAACCACCGCCAGAAGGATTGAGATATTCAACCGTCTCCATGCGGTGTCTTGCTAGTATCTGATATCTAGAAGCACTCACAGTAAAGGGCCCTTTGATTTCATTTCCATTCCAGTATGGAAAATGTCTGTTTGTTTCATTTGAGTGGAGAGCAGGTTTTCAATTCAGTCCTAACACACACATCTCCTCATCTCCATCATCTCCGCCTCTATGTTGAAACCACCAAACTGTGAGTGACTTGATGCGCTGCGTTGGAGCTCGCCCTCTACTGGCTCAGAAAACACTTTAAGACCACTACACCGTTTATACACCGTCACAACCACGCTATCCGAGCCCTCTGTCCCGGCTCCAGTTCCTACGGCTACTCCAGTCCGGCTTCCTGCCCTACCAGCATTTGCAGATCCAATCCGTTCATCCTCCCCAGAGTTTTAGTTTGCCTCCTTAGTTTCCCGCCTTGTTTAGTTCCCACCTGTTTCCAATTCTAATTATGTTCCTATTTAAACCCTGGGGCCTCATGTACGAAGGTTGCGTATGCACAAAAACGTGGCGTACGCAAAAAAAAATGGCGTTCCACGCTCACGTTCAGATGTATGAAACGTGAAATGACCGTGGAAACGTGCGGTGCCTCACGTCAACTTCATAGCTGGCGTACGCACGTTTCTACAGCTATTGTTCCTTTGGCGACACTTATAGGTGACGCTGGGAAACTGTTAATATCCTAATGTCAAAAACAATTAGTCATCAGAGTGATGTGCACGTCAGAGACACACTTATGAACAATTAACACACCCACCGTGTTTGCAATTATACGGGTGGATATAAACGCATGCGCAATGTGATGAAGAAAATGGTATTACCGACGGCAGCGTTAGCGTTGTTAGAGGACCTTGCAAATGGTGCAATCCGATGTGAGCGAGTATTTAGGGAACGCGAGGATTTACTTGCAAACGATGACAAGTGGCTCATCAGCCGATTTCGAATGTGCGACAAAGTATGCGAAGTATGCGGGAGTTAATAGCGTTACGGAATTTGCTCAGAAACAGCGCCACCTAGTGGTCTTCCTAGTGTGCGGCATGAAAGTGACGCATAGAATATATTCCTCCGCTTCACCTCCACCTTCAGATCTGACCACTTCTTCTTCACCTGTGTGTGTGCGCTGCTCGGACCCCACGGGTCACACACACACTCCCACTCATTTCCTTCCTCTTCATATTGATCCCTGCTGACAGGGGACCAGAGAGAATCTCCCTCCGCGGCTCCACGTCATCACCACAATCTCCAACTCGGACTCTGTGAAATGTCTTTTCTTTCCTTTGTTCATGCTTGTGTTACACCCATAGTGCAAGCTGACTCAAGGGTTGGCATATTTTAGAAAAGATGTTATTCTGAAAGAATCAATTAAACAAAAAGACAAGTGAGTCGGCTGGTCTTCAGCGGCTTTAGGCTACTGGTCCCGGTTAACTGCCGACTGAAGAACGCAGCGCAGCCCACCGTTTATATAGCCGCGGGTGGTCTCGTGCCTTTAATACTTAATAATAATAATAATAATAATAATGCTTAAAATTGAATGGGGGGTGTCTGTAAAAATGCCAAATAAAGTCCATACATATAAAATAACACATTTAAGTAAGTGGCAATAATATATAAATATCCTCTGTGCCACACTTGCTTGTTTTATCTGATCGGATAGAGGTGAATCTCAGGGCCAGGGTCTATTTACATAGATTTGCATATTTAAATGAGGGCGTGGACAGGGAGGAGTTTGCCACATCTGCACGTGCGCTCAGTTCCACGTTGATCGGGATGTACAAAAGAAACGCGCTCGGATCCATGCGTACGCACACTTTCATACATCTGAATTTATTTGTGCGTACGACATTTTCGGGGTTTTGGCGTACGCCAAAATCCACGCAAGAATCCACGCAAGTCTTCGTACATGAGGCCCCTGGACTCTCAGTTTGTGTTGTTGGTTATTATTTGTGAATTCAGCGTGAAGCTCTGTGTGAAGAGAGAACTTTTGTCGTGTTTGCCCACTGTGGCTTTTGATTTATTTATTGAAGTAAAACAACGCCTTGAGCGTCTGCATCCTCAAACTTTCGTTTTCGAGTCTCCATATGTGATATACACGGACCATTCACTGGGATGCTCACAATATTATTAGAAGATACATGAGGTCTTCATGAGCAGACGTCACCTACTGCTGTGTGGATGGATGTGGTGGAATATATGAACTATACACCACAAACAATATATGAGCTTCTATAATATATACTTAATTAAAGTCTTTGCATAAAGTCTAGTCTATAAATAGCTCCCTTCCTCTCTCCAACTAAAAGGTGTTCAGTTAGTAGCATTGGCATCTCCACTGTATCCAGGAAGTGTGGAGGCCATGCATCTCCTCACTTCTTTCTTGTGCAGATCCCTTAGTTGTCTTGCGTCCTTGCAGACATGTCCACTTCCCCCCTTAGTGTAATGCTAATGAACCTGGCCTTGGCCATGGCCAGGTCACTCCCCTCACCTTTTGTCTCCCTTGTTGTTACTGCCCACGATGTGAAAGTGTCCCTCTAAGAGTCATGTCCACCCATTGTCTCTCTGAAGAGGTTAATGCTCCCATGTGTCTTCCCATGATCAGGACTTCAATCTAATACTTGAACTAGGACTTCAATGAAGTGTCCATCTAAATAGTGAGTGTGTTGTGATGAATCAAACTAAACAGACACTTACACTTCTGTACACCTGGTTTCAGCATCCCCACTCCACCATGCTCCACACTGGGGGGGAAACACAGTGAGAGCAGCATGTTGGCTTTAAACATGGAAACATTCACCTTCATCATCTGCTGGATCATCACTTTCTACACAACATGAGTTACAGTTACACTTCATCTAGCAGGCGGTTGAATCCTTGGAGGAGACATTGTCTCACTGAGTGCTGAGCTGTCCTCTCCATACCTGAGAGTGTCCAGTCTCCAGCCTGGATCCTCCAGTCCAGCAGAGAGCAGCGTAACTCCTGAGCCTCCTGCAGGGTGATTGTAGCTCAGGTCCAGCTCTCTCAGATGGGAGGGGTTGGAGTTCAGAGCTGAGGCCAGAGAAGCACAGCCTTCCTGTGTGACCATGCAGCCAGACAACCTACACACACACACACACACACACACACACACACACACACACACACACACACACACACACACACACACACACACACACACACACACACACACACACACACACACACACACACACACAGTTATTCTTAATACATAAAACAATTCTATATTTAGGCGTGTGTTTTGTAACTTAAAATGGATGTAAATCTGTTAAAGGTCTTCTGATGAGGAGCCTGGTGGTGGGACTGTTTGCACATTGAGTCCAACTGACCTGAGAGTCTCCAGTCTACAGTGTGGACTCCCCAGTCCAGCAGAGAGCAGCTTCACTCCTGAATCCTGCAGATCATTGGTACTCAGGTCCAGCTCTCTCAGACTAGAGGAGGTGGAGCTGAGAACTGAGGCCAGAGCTTCACAGCATCTCTCTGACAGATGACAGCCAGTCAGCCTTTAATGAACAATAGATACAAACATTAATTATTATAGGTTTCGCAGACATTACAGAAATATGTTTTAAACATCATGCAAAACTGGAAATAGTTTTGCTTCTAATCACTTTAAAAACACATTGTAAAACACAATATTTAAGAACAGTCTTCATAGAAATATGTGTATACCATGAATTAATACTGAAGCACACATTTAGGTATTACATTTATCACATTGAGTCCAACTGACCTGAGAGTCTCCAGTCTCCCGCGTGGATCCTCCAGTCCAGCAGAGAGCAGCGTAACTCCTGAGTCTCCTGCAGGGTGATTGTAGCTCAGGTCCAGCTCTCTCAGATGGGAGGGGTTGGAGCTCAGAGCTGAGGCCAGAGAAGCACAGCCTTCCTGTGTGACCATGCAGCCAGACAACCTACACACACACACACACACACACACACACACACACACACACACACACACACACACACACACACACACACACACACACACACACACACACACACACACACACACACACACACACACAAACACACACACACACACACACACACACACACACAGAAATCTGTTAAAGGTCTTCTGATGAGGAGCCTTGAGGTGGGACTGTTTGCACATTGAGTCCAACTGACCTGAGAGTCTCCAGTGTACAGTGTGGACTCCCCAGTCCAGCAGAGAGCAGCTTCACTCCTGAATCCTGCAGATCATTGGTACTCAGGTCCAGCTCTCTCAGACTAGAGGAGTTGGAGCTGAGAACTGAGGCCAGAGCTTCACAGCCTCTCTCTGACAGATTACAGCCATTCAGCCTTTCATGAACAATAGATACAAACATGTTAGATTCCTACACTTTTCAAATTTTCAACATATACATTTGTATAAAGCAAAGCTAAATAATTAACATAAATTCTCACTTCTTCATTCATTTAACTCAACTCCTACATGTAGACCCTGTAATGTCCAGTAAACTGTGTTATTTAATGTAATCTTATTGAACACACCATGTCATGGATTTGACTTTCAAATACAAAACAGATGATAGTTAATTATTGCTATTAGTGAACCTACAGAGATGTTTTGGAGGCTTTGACCACTGGCAGCAGCCTCAGAAGAGCCTCCTCTGAAGCAGAGTATTTCTTCAGGTCAAACACGTCCAGCTCCTCTTCTGATGTCAGTAAGATGAAGACCAGAGCTGACCACTGAGCAGGGGAGGGACGTGCTGTGGAGATACGTTCTGATGTCAGGTACTGTTGGATCTCCTCCACTAGAGAACGGTCGTTCAGCTCATTCAGACAGTGGAACAGATTGATGCTTCTCTCTGGAGAGAGATCTCCACTTATCTTCTCCTTGATGTATTTCACTGCTCCCTGATTGGTCAGTGAGCCACTTCCTGTCTGTCCCAGCAGGCCTTGTAGGAGAATCTGATTGGTGTCCAGAGAGAGGCCCAGGAGGAAGCGGAGGAACAAGTCCAGGTGTCCGTTCTCACTCTGTAAGGCCTTGTCCACAGCACTATGGTAGAGGGGGTGGACCTTGGGTTTCTTTTTAACAAGAGTAGACCACCAGGACCGTGGTTGTTGTTGTGAGAGCAGATTGACACCAGTGTTTCTGAAGGACAGAAAGACATAAAGGGCAGCCAGAAACTCCTGGATGCTCAGATGGACAAAGCAGAAGACCTTGTCCTGGTACAGCCCACACTCCTCTTTAAAGATCTGGGTGAACACTCCTGAGTACTCTGAGGCAGCTCTGATATCGATGCCACACTCCTTCAGGTCGGCCTCATAGAAGATCAGGTTGCCTTTCTCCAGCTGGTTAAAAGCCAGTTTTCCCAGAGAAACAATGATCTCCTTGCTCTCTGAACTCCAGTGTGGATCTGTTTCAGCTCTCCCATGATACTTCCTGTCCCCCTGTATGGACTGAACCCTCAGGAAGTGGATGTACATCTGAGTCACGGTCTTGGGTATCTCTTCTTCACTCTGGGATGTTGTGAAGAGGTCCTCCATAACTGTAGCAGAGATCCAACAGAAGACTGGGATGTGACACATGATGTGGAGGCTTCGTGATTTCTTGACGTGGGAGATGATTTTTCTGGCCAGCGTCTCCTCTCTGAATCTCTTCCTGAAGTACTCCTCCTTCTGTGGGTCGGTGAAGCCTCTCACCTCTGTCACCATGCCAACAC
The DNA here is from genome assembly GCA_030340625.1 of Merluccius polli. Classification (NCBI taxonomy): domain Eukaryota; kingdom Metazoa; phylum Chordata; class Actinopteri; order Gadiformes; family Merlucciidae; genus Merluccius; species Merluccius polli. Next base: position 97,376 of record JAOPHQ010000604.1, read on the forward strand.
ACTCAGCAGTGATCCGATTGGCTGCCGCAGGGCGTGTGGTTATCCAGATGCGAGCGGAGGGAAGCAGGTCGCCCCTGATGAGGTTTGTCAGCAGCACGTCCACCGAGGTCGGCGCTGTGACATCAGTCCAGATCTGGTTCTTCTGGAAGTCCAGAGGAAGTCGACACTCATCCAGACCATCCAAGATGAAGACAACTTGGAACCGCTCGTATCTGCAGATTCCTGCTTGCTTGGTCTCAATAAAGAAGTGATGAAGAAGTCCCACCAAGCTGAACTCTTTCCCTTTCAGTAAATTCAGCTCTCTGAAAGTGAAGGGAAATGTGAAGTGTATGTCCTGGTTGGCTTTGCCTTCAGCCCAGTCCAGAGTGAACTTGTGTGTTAAGATGGTTTTACCGATGCCGGCCACTCCAGTTGTCATTATGGTTCTGATTGGTTGATCTTGTCCAGGTAAGGGTTTAAAGATGTCTTCACATTTGATTGGTGTTTCCTCCTTGGCTGGTTTCCTGGAAGCTGTTTCAATCAGTCTGACTTCATGTTCCTTGTTGACGTCTCCACTGTGTCTCTCTGTCATGAAGAGCTCTGTGTAGATCTCATTCAGATCTGTTGCTTGTCCTGCTTTAGCGATTCCCTCAAACACACGCCTGAACTTCTCCATCAGATGAGACTTGAGTTTATGTTGGCACTTGACAGCAAAACGTTCTGAATGAAGAAACAACAGAAGTCATCAGTCAGGATGTTAATGTGAGCGGCTCCAACTCGTTGCTTTACTGTTGGCTAAACGAGTAATCAATCAAAAAATGATTAGTGTTTTAGCAACACCACCATCAGATCCAAAGATGTGTACAGTTTTTAATCTAAAGTTTGATAGAAACATATCCCCCATTATGTCGTTTAGTCTGTGCTTTATATTTAAGCTGTGAAAATATGAGTCTATTACTGTTTTTTTTTTCAACATAAGAGTTTTGCTGATTTGTTTCAAAAAAACTTTGTCTTACTGCTGCTCTGCAGAGAGTGGGCCAGCTCCTCCTGCTTCAACTGCTTCAGGCAGAGCACTGTGATGTCTACCACTCCCTGTATGGCGCGCCTCCTCTGCTCCTCTTCCTCACCATCCACCTCCTCATCCTCCCTCTCACTCTCTGAGCATTGTGGGTAATCTGGGAAGAGACCCCTCCAGAGCTTCTTCAGCTCCTTGTCTAGAAAAGCGTGTGCGTCCTCCTCAGCCCTCTGCAGCAGAACAAACATCAATGAGAACTTGACTCTGAACTCACTGAGGACATCAGAAGCATCTGTCCTAGATTCACATCCCGCTGGTCTACAGAGGGAAGCCTGGAGACCATCAGCACCACAAGAGATGCTTTCTAATGTTCATGTAGAGCTGGAGTCAAATGTCTTGTTGGACCTTTACACACCTGGATCAGCTCTGTTTGATGCTGCTGTACAGACTGAGCACTGGTAACCTTTGACCTCTCCTGGTGTTGTCTGTGGAGAACACACACACACACACACACACACACACACACTTGTAAAGACTGCTTAATGGGGTGTCTGAAGGTCCAGAACTATTTAGTTTCCCCTGACTCGTTACTTCTGATAAGCACAGTCTGATGTTCTGGTCTGTTTTCTGATGTTTGAAGCTCCTCCCTCTTCTTACTCGAGGGGCGTCCATCTTTAAATTGAGGAGATGATTCATAGGGCTGAGCCCGACTATTTCAATATTCTGATATAAGTTCATTTGCTCGGTGTTCAAATCTACAAATCCTTACCTCTTCTGAGTAGACTGTTTTCCATCTTTAAACTGAACAAGAGGATGCTCCATAGACCAGTCACTCTTCATGGAGACACAGCTGGGTCCAGGGGAGTCTGCTCTCTCCTGCTGGACTCTTCTAGAAATACAAGAACCAGGATTTATGGACATTCAATAGATGCTATATCTTTATAATGTCTGATAAATCCTTACCTCTTCTCAATAGACTGATTTCCATCTTTAAACTGTGTATCAGGTTTATCCATAGACCAGTCACTCTTCATGGAGACACAGCTGGGTCCAGGGGAGTCTGCTCTCTCCTGCTGCTCTGGGCTTCAACACAACACACACACACAGCTTTTACTCAGACTCATGATGGTGTGATGATATATCACTGCTGAGCTCTGAGGTGGACAACAGTCACAGACAGTCAGAGATCATCTTCTTACCTCTTAGCTCTGCTGTGGCGGCCATGTTCCCCAGACAGAGTGGTTTTAGAGGGAGGACCCCCCTCCTCTGTCTCCTCATCCATAGTAGACTGGACACCTGGACACAAACACTATAGTGGACGGACGCACGCACGCACGCACGCACGCACGCACGCACGCACGCACGCACGCACGCACGCACGCACGCACGCACACACACACACACACACACACACACACACACACACACACACACACACACACACACACACACACACACACACACACACACACACAGCTGTGTAGAGTAAAGTGCTTCCTGGTAATAACAGGCGGTAAAAGAGTTGAAAGGGTTAAAGAGTCAGGAAGTCAACGTTTAGTGTTTAAAACAAGAATAGCAGCTGAATGTTGGAGTCTGCTAATATAAGGCCTCTAAGTGTCCACATAGAGAGTATATGGACAATATTAGACAGTAAAAGTAGAAAGTCTGCTCAACACGAACTTTATTTCCGTGTTGAACGGCTGTGGAAGTGAAAGTAAAAAAGCGGAACCAGATGGCGAACTATTGGATATGTTTACGTTGTTTTTATTGAAATACATATGAAATACTTTCCTCAATGTTTGTCGTGTGTGCGTTAAAATCTCCGGAAGAGTTATAAGCGAGTCGTAAACGTATGAGGAAGTCAGCCGTCTTTGTTGTTCAGTGGATTAAGGACGTTTCAGTTCATTAAATAATATTAATTAATATGTTAGTACTTTAATATTAGGAGATAGAGGTGGTATGTGAAGAACAATAGTAAAGTGTAGATATAGTAGGAAGCCTACCTTTATGTCCTCCCTGTTACAAGGAGCCGACGGAGTGACGAGAGGAGGGGAGAGAGAGAGAGAGAGAGAGAGAGAGAGAGAGAGAGAGAGAGAGGGGGCGGAGAGAGAGAGAGAGATTATGAAACTCTGCTGCTGCAGCAACAGTCAAGAGAAGTCTCTATAGATATCTAATACATTGTTTATGTAGGATGTACAGTATATAACCTAATCATATATTGTTTCTTCAACTTAAAAATAGCTGACCGTTTTTTTCCCCCCTTCTCGGGGATTATATTCAAAGTTTTATAGCAAGTCACTTATAGCATATCAGAATATTCTATTACTGCTACGCCAACTATTAATAATATTACACGCCAAAACGCGTGTCCTTGATCATAGCTACACGTATGACAAAAAAACCGCGTGAAAATCAGTGGTATTCAGTGAGGTGTGATTAATTAAATGCGCTGACAGTTCATTGTGACCCGCTCCGAGATGGCGGCCCCGCGTCTCGTCAGCGCCAGCAGGCGGTAGCGCGCGACGCCGGCGGCCACTGGGATAACAGCAGCCCGCGATTTACGACTGTCTCACTACTACTTTATTAATGTTTACTACTACTTTATTAATGTTTACTACTACTTTATTAATGTCGAGTGGGAAAACATGTTCCGTTTTCAATTGTTTCAATAGCAGCAATAAAATATCCAGTTGGAAGAAAAAACAATGTGAGATACACAAAATCCCCCAGGGCAGCCCTCCCGGACACACACGCCAGCTTTTACCGCTGTTTTTTAATTAATCCGCACTTCCACACTGTGGAGAAAATACTCTGAATACCTTTAAAACAACAGAAGCGGCGTTGGGGCGGTGGTGACATTACTGTTACGTCTGTTGTTAACGTTTGATTTGCTTCACTGTGACTCTCACTCTGAGGACCAACAACGCTAGCAGTTAGCTGTACCTTACCCTTTCCTTTTGAAATTTGAAAATTAGATAAACAATGGTCACAAATGAAAAACATTAATTTGTTTATTTGATATCCATTCATTTATTTATTGTTGCCAAATGGACATATTTTTATAGTTTCCTCGTTAGCCTAGCTAGCCTAGTCATTGCTAACGTTGGTTAGCTACAATAGTTAAGTAGATATAATATCAGCCTAGTTCCAATTATGTCTTTATTTCCCCATTCTCTACTCTAAGCTATTTTCATAAATAATCTGTAAGATCGTTTGTACCTTCCTCTGTGACTGGAGGCCACTGTCTGACGTCATCAACCCAACGCACCACACCGCCTGGCTGTAGCCGTCATCGAGGTGCGTCATCACGGAGGTTTGTTTACATACCAGTAACAGCTCAGTAATGGCGTCGCCACAAGATGGCAGCAGAGAATGTCTAATAAGGAGAGAAGTTCCACTCTCGGTTTACTTCCGGGTTCTGAACTGTTGCAGTTCCCCTCTGGTTCCATGTGAGGGCGCTCACATGGTGAGTGCAGAATGAATGGCGGTCTATGGAGCTATACCCCTCAAACTCCACTTTTCTCAGGATATAATTTTTTGTCTAGTAATTTGAATGTTGCTTTCGAAAGGGGATGCAAAGAAATTACACATTGCTGGGTGTTAGATTTTTTAGAGTCACTTATTTGCTTTAAAAAAGTATTTTAAAATGTCAATGACGTCATACTCATCTTACGACCAGAGATACTGCTTTACGGCAAGCCTCTCCCTTTCCCTCAAGGCATCGATAACACAGCAGTACATACATAACGATACGCAGATAAAAGTGCCAGCAACCAAAAGAAGTTGCTGTATTAAAAAAAAAAGAACTTGGGCGAAATTGTCCACCATAACGTTCTGGTCCCGCTTTGGATGCCAAGATGCCATCAAGCAGATCTCTGGTCGTAATCAGTCCTTCACTGACCAATCAGCGTTCATTAGCAGAATGCTAGCGTGTTATGGGCAATAACAACACGTCCTGTAAGAAATCGAAAGGACATAAGTACTCGTTCATTCAACTTTCGATCTATAACCTATGTTGAACTTGTAAGAACTACAATCAAATCAGAGTTTTTTCAATGAGAATCAGGTGAAAGAGACACATTTAGCCGTCTAGCTCCATCTGCTCCCATTCATTCTGCACTCACAGGCGATCGCCCCCAGTGGAGCTCTGGTGGAACTGCAACCAGAATTCGGTACAATGGGACTTAATAGGGAGTGGACAGGCTCTCCGTAGACGGGCTCTGATGGCAGCCTAATTCAGGGGTTGCGTGCTTCGAAGTACGCATTTGAAGGCCGATTACGTCACAACGCGGCGCGAAGGCTGTCCCAATCCGAAGGCTCCTTCAAATGCGTACTTCAAATGCGCACTTCTTTTCCCTCTTTTTGGAGGACGCACCGCAACTATCCTTCGCGGCCTCGTATATCCCAAGATCCTTTGCGCGCCGCTGATCAGAGGCGGGAAAAGAATAATGGCGACACCAAGCGGCGATGAATTTATATTTAAATGTAATAAGTATTGGGTTTATATTTAATTACTTTTACTTTAATACGACTTATACTTTTACTCATTACTTATATTGTATTACTTTTATTATCCCCGCTTTATTTCCAGACTGTAAAACTGCAAACTCTAGTTAAACGATTTGATTGAATAAAGACCTACGTTTATGATTATCACTATTATATGTTATACTTCATTATTATCATTATTATGATCATTTTTTGCTTTATTATAATCCTTCCGTCTGTTTTTCAACTGACGACAAACTGACAGGCAACGGCTACGTTACTACCAACTGACGGCTGGTAACGCGGCTGGTGACGCAACCAGGAAATGCTTCGAAGGCTAGACCGTCTCATTTAACAACGGTTGATGCGGCCTCCGAAGGTCCCTCAGAAGGAGTCGCCTCCGAAGGTCCCTCAGAAGTATGCAGCCCCTGAATTGGGACACAGCTGTCACCCTGCTGTAATGCAGCCTTTAAAACCAGGAAAAGACAACACTTGTTGTGGCAGCCTTTGGTTGTTAATTATTATCATGACTATTGTATTCAAACCCAATAACTATATTGGCTATTGCGCATACTAACGTACTATGCATAGTATTGAGTGTGTCGACTCGTGCGTTCACACTGAATAGAATGTGGAGTTTTCGTCCGCGAGAAATGCCCGGATGCACGATGCCATCGCGGCTGAAGAGACGCGACGCATTGTGGGGGCAGTGCGTCTCTTCAGCCGTCACCAAATATTAAAACTGTCAAATTAGCTTTTAAAAACAGCTTTTAGCCTGCTAAAAAAAAATCGTCGCTATCGCATAACAGACACAGAATCCCCTGCGTCGCGGTAACACTGGCAACCCCCCCCAACAACAATAATCCAAAAAATAAAAACCGTTATGGAAGTCACCAGTGCAGGAGTATAAAAGCGGCGCAGTGGACGCAGCCAGTGCGCCTGCGCAGCTGAAGTGCGAGCAGGGAGTCCGTGTTATGAAATAATATCTGTGGTTTGTAACCGTTATAATATATCCACGGTCTGTCACAGTTATTATAATATATAAATATGTCTGAGTTGCATTCTGAGTTGGTCTGCTATAATAAGGTAAGTGCAGCTAGGCATGTGTTCTTCGTTCTTTCTTATTCTCTGCAAATTTAAGCAGTCTGGCCATTCCTGTGAGACTTCAACTACTTCAGACTTCACAGGTTTTTTTGTGCCTCATCTAACAGAGTAAACACAGCAACTCTAGCACCATTATTAAGAATAATAAGTGTATTAAACAGTTGTATTAATAGACAGTAACGGTTACAACAACATCACACGTATAATTATTGTGCCAAGTCAAACTCTAATCAAATTAATCTATCAAACTATCAAAGTCTGTTTCTTTGCCATTGTTGTCTTAGTTATGTATAATGTGCATCTATCCACCACAACAAAGAACATATTTTAATTTTATATAAGTCATTTTTTATTCTTTTGGGCTTAATTTCAAAATGTTTAAATATGCTAAATGTACTTTGGCGGCCACTAATATACCTGATATAATAAGAAGGTGGCCAATCAAACATTTTAATTTATTAGTATTTATAAAATAATAGTAGTCACTTTGATGACTTATATTGTTGTCTGCTTTGTCCTTTGGTTCAGGATCTACCACAACTGGAGAGTTTAACATCCTCGCCTCCATTGGCCACAATGGAGCCCGGAGATCATTCAGGGGAGAGCTGGAAGACTTGGAGAGCGACCAGGCCTCTGTCCGCCCATCCTCCGTCAGCCACGCCTCTGCAAGAAATGCTCAGAGTGGCCACGCCTCCATCAGTTGGGATTTACAAGGCTCTGGCCGAGGACGAGCTGGAAGACTCGATGAGGGCCTTTGCCTCCCTCAGCCTCATCTCTGTCAACAGTGCCTCCGCAAGCACCGTTCAGAGCGACCATGCCTTCCCATCAACTTCACCTCCACCAGCCATGCCTCCGCGAGCACCGCTCAGCGCAGCTGTGCCTTCAGGAGGCTTAGTGGTCACTCCATCAGCCTTGCCACAGTTGGCCTCGCCACAGTCCGGCACGCCTCTGTGTGCCTCACCACAGTCAGTTAAGGCCTCAACACGGTCGATCTCACCACAGTCGGCACCCTTAACGCAGTCACCCTCACCATGTTCAGGTAATGCCTCGCCGCTGTCAGGCAAGGCCTCCCCACAGTTGGCCTCACCACAGTCGTCCAGTCCTATGTCAATCTCGCCGCGGTCAGCCTCGCCAGAGTCCCCCTCGCCCCGGTCGGCATCTCCTATGTCGGTCTCGCCACAGTCACTCTCACCGCGATCAACCAGTCCCATGTTGTTCTTGTCATGGTCATCCTCCACTCGATCAGGTAAGGCCTCACCGCTGTCAGGTGAGGCTTCGTTGGTTAAGGCCTCGGCGCAGTCGGTTAAGACCTCGGCACGTTCACCCTCACTGCGATCACCTTCACCGCGATCTGGCAAGACCTTGCCGTGGTCAGGTAAGGTCTCACCGCTGTCAGATGAGGCATCACCGCAATTGGTTAAGGCCTCGGCACGGTCACCTTCACCACAATCACCCTCACTGCGGTCAGCTAGTCGTTTGTCGGTCTCACTGCAGTCACCCTCATCGCCGTCAGCCACTCCTTTGTCGGCCTCACTGCAGTCACCCTCATCGCCGTCAGCCACTCCTTTATCGGTCTCGCTGCCGTCACCCTCATCGCCGTCAGCCACTCCTTTGTCGGCCTCATTGCAGTCACCCTCATCGCCGTCAGCCACTCCTTTGTCGGCCTCACTGCAGTCACCCTCATCGCCATCAGCCACTCCTTTGTCGGTCTCGCTGCAGTCACTTTCACCGCAGTCAGCCAGTCCTATGTTTTTGTCGCGGTCACCCTCTGCGTCGGGTAAGGCCTCCACGCGGTCACCCTCACCGCAATCTGGCAAGACCTTACCCAAGGCCTCGACGCGATCAGTTAAGACCTTGCCGCTGTCAGGCATGGCCTCCCCAATGTTGGCTTCACCACGGTCAGGTAAGGTCTCGGCACGGTCGGCCTCCCCACAGTTGGCCTCACCACAGTCGTCCAGTCCTATGTCAATCTCGCCGCAGTCACCCTCGCCCCGGTCGGCATCTCCTATGTCGGTCTCGCTGCAGTCACTCTCACCGCGGTCAACCAGTCCTATGTTGTTCTCGTCGCGGTCACCCTCCCCTCAATCAGGTATGGCCTCACCACTGTCAGGTGAGGCCTCGCCATGTTTGGTTAAGGCCTCGGCGTTGTCACCCACACCGCGATCACCCTTACTGCCGTCAGCCTGTCCTTTGTCGGCCTCACTGCAGTCACCCTCATCGCCATCAGCCACTCCTTTGTCGGCCTCACTGCAGTCACCCTCATCGCCGTCAGCCACTCCTTTGTCGGCCTCACTGCAGTCACCCTCATCGCCGTCAGCCACTCCTTTGTCGGCCTCACTGCAGTCACCCTCATCGCCGTCAGCCACTCCTTTGTCGGCCTCACTGCGGTCACCCTCATCGCAGTCACCCTCATCGCCGTCTGACTGTGGCAAGACCTTGCCACAGTCAGGTAAGGTATCACCACAGTCAGTTAAGGCCTTGCCGCTGTCAGGCAAGGCCTCCCCAATGTTGGCTTCACTGCAGTCAGGTAAGGTCTCGGCACGGTCGGCCTCACCACAGTCGGCCTCGCAACAGTCAGCCTTACCACAGTCAGCCAGTCGTATGTTAATCTCGCCGCGCTCACCCTCCCCTCAGTCAGGCAAGGCCTCGGCAGAGTCAGTTAAGGCCTCGTCATGGTCACCCTCTCTGCTGTCATGCAAGGCCTCGGCAGAGTCGGTTAAGGCCTCACCACTGTCGGTTAAGGCCTCGCCGCGGTCAGGTAAGTGTAAGGCCTTGGCGCAGTTGGTTAAGGCCATGATGTTGTCAATTAAGGCCTTGGCGGAGTCAATGAAGGCTTTGGCGCAGGCAACTAAGGCCTCGCCGGGGATAGCCTTGCCGCCGTCACCATCACCACAGGGCACTCCTAAGTCGGTTTCTCAGCTGTCACCCTCACTGCAGTCGCCACAATCAGGTGAGGCCTCACTGTGGTTGGTTAAGGCATCAGTACGGTCACCCTCACTGCTGACAGCTGACTGTGGCAAGGACTCTCCGGGGATAGCCTTGCCACAGTCGGCCTTGCCGCGGTCACCCTCATCACAGGCCACTCCTAAGTCTGCTTCTCTGCGGTCAGGTAAGGATAAGGCCTCGGCGCGGTCAAATAAGGGTAAGGCCTTGGTGCGGTCGGTTAAGACCAAGGCGCGTTCAGATAAGGGTAAGGCCTTGGCGCGGTCGGTTGAGGCCTCACAGTCAGGTAAGGGTAATGCCTTGGCGTTGCCAATCAAGGCCTTGGCAGAGTCCATTAAGGCCTCGCCGGGGATAGCCTTGCCACAGGCGGCCTTGCCACGGTCACCTTCACCACAGGCCACTCCTAAGTCTGCTTCTCTGCTGTCACCCTCACTGCAGTCGGTCAGTCCTATAATCTCTAAAAAGATAATTATTGGCCACACCTCTGACAGCCGTGGTTCCTTCAGCCATGTCTTGGCAAGCACCACACAGAGGGACCACGCCTCCTTCAGCTGTTCAACAACCCAAACATTATCCAAGGATAAGAGGAGCTTGGACGAGATAATGACAAAAGATGAGCGCTTGGAGTCTGAGCCCGCCTCTAGAAAGAGGAGAGTTGGCCATTGCCAAACCTCCACAAGCACTGCTCAAAGCAACCACGGCCATTTTACAATTACCGCCATGGCTAATGGAGGCAATAGCCATTGACAGTAATTTTAAAATATTTGTGCCCATTGTGTTGTAAAGTCTTAAAAAAATAAATAGAGATATAACACTCAAACAAATACTCTTGATCATTCTGAACAATGTCATTGTCCATTGTCTAAACAGTGTGTGAGTGTGATTTACAGAGGACTGGGAAAGTTTACGTAGTTTTGTACCCTTGTTTCATTTTATTGTTTAAATGCAGCAAAATCCTAAGTAAGCTTGCAAGGACATAGTGTTCAATGGTGTAGACCCAAGTTAAATTGGATCCCATAGTATGTATCCCAATGCAACCATTTTCAGTACAATCCCAGCAGGGGTCAGCCTAACATCAAATAGTGGTAAAACAAAATGTTTTGTTTGGAAGATGGCATGTCTCAACACACACTATGAATTTCATTTAAAAGGCAATACATTTTACTTTTCAAATGACGATCGATTTCACAAAAAGCCTAAAATATGAAAGCACAGACTCTCATTCACAATGAAATGCTTATTTTTCTCAAAATGATGGACTTTTATGTCTGTAACAAATAAGTATTTACTGCAATTCTCAATGAAGTTACAGTAAAAGACACTTTATGCCTTATACCTGCTTATAGTTGAGTCCGCCGAAGCTCACTAATTCAGTGACATCTGGTGGTCTTAATAATATCAAGACGATAATGATGTACATGATGTATCGTTCCTCCCTTGCCCTCTTTCCCAGGACCCGAGTTCTGCTTCTGGTTCTGCGTGAACCACCTGGCGTGGGTCACCCAGGCGGCAGGTGGACGGTGCCATGCTCAAGGGGTTCATCAGCAGGTTAATGGCGGCTGCAGGGCCTTCGAGAACTGACTGCCCTCTTCTTCAAAAACACCCTCTAAAATAGAATCATACGCACTTATTGTATGTTTGTATGTCCTGCATATATATATATATATATATATATATATATATATATATATATATATATATATATATATATATATATATAATAGCACTTAGCATCTGACCCTGGCTATCCATGCTGTATACCAGAAAGGACATTTAAGGACAGCACAACTTAAATGAAGCTGTCCTTAAACTGAGGTAGCACAACTAGATGTTGAATCCCAGTTTAGAAATGAATAAAGCTAATAAAAATAAAAAAAGTCTAAAGCTGTTAGTGCAGGTTAAAATGGTGAAGCTATGGCACTTTTGCATTTTGCTTCTTGTTTTTTTTGTTATTTAAAATAAATATGAAAGTATTGGAACAAAGATTATTGTTTATTTTTATTGATTATTATTGGAACAAAAAGCAGATTATCATTCAGGAATACTATTTGTATTTCTACACTCTTATTATGTATTCATGCATTTCTTATGTGGTTTGTAAAGTTGCAAAAATAAAAGGACGACTTCTCACTTGGATTTACACGTTATCTCCATCAATAATAATTCATGTCGTCTTTTTTTGGGGGGGGGGGGCATCCGTGACGTCACCGCGGGGGTTGGCGCTCGCTTCATTACGTCACCAGGAAGAGGCGAGGAGAGGAGCAGAGAGGCAGGGGTGCCGGTGTAGGCATAGACATATACATAGACGCCTCATGACGTGATGGAACGTAACCCAGCGTCGCCGCCATATTGGTAGGGGGTCCTCACTCTAGTCTAGCATAGGAGTCAACGGGAGAGCTATGCCAGTATTTTGTGCAGCTTAAGGCGCAGTATTGACACCAGATCGCGTGGGATTACCTTTCACAAGTAAGATTGAACAATAATTCTTATTATTTAAAAAAAAAAAAAAAAAAACATAATCGTCCTGTATCATAAATAAATCTCTGCCATTTGTAACAAACCAAACCGTGTGAAAATCCGGTAAAAATTCGGGGAGTTATGCTTATTATTGTAGTTGGGGATACGCCTTCCTCCATAGAAATGAATGCACTGGGGGCGCACTGGGTCCCCTGCCAAGATGGCGGCCGCGCTGCTACGTCAGCTCTAACGGGCAGCGTCAGTCTATGAGGCGTCTATGTATATATGTCTATGGGTGTAGGCATAGACATATATACATAGACGCCTCATAGACTGACGCTGCCCGTTAGAGCTGACGTAGCAGCGCGGCCGCCATCTTGGAAGGGGACCCAGTGCGCCCCCAGTGCATTCATTTCTATGGAGGAAGGCGTATCCCCAACTACAATAATAAGCATAACTCCCCAAATTTTTACCGGATTTTCACACGGTTTGGTTTGTTACAAATGGCAGAGATTTATTTACGATACAGGACGAATTTTTTTTTTTTTTTAAATAATAAGAATTATTGTTCAATCTTACTTGTGAAAGGTAATCCCACGCGATCTGGTGTCAATACTGCGCCGTAAGCTGCACAACATACTGGCATAGCTTGTTCTCCCGTTGACTCCTATGCTAGACTAGAGTGAGGACTCCCTACCAATATGGCGGCGACGCTGGGTTACGTTCCATCACGTCATGAGGCGTCTATGTATATATGTCTATGGGTGTAGGTACCAGATCGGCTCGGCCATAGACATATACGTAGACGCCTCATAGACTGACGCTGCCTGTTGGAGCTGACGTATCAGCGCGGCCGCCATCTTGGATGGGTCCCCAGTGCGCCCCCAGTGCATTCATTTCTACTGAGGAAGGTGTATCCCCAACTACAATAATAAGCGTAACTCCCCGAATTTTTACCGGAGTTTCACACGGTTTGGTTTGTTACAAATGGCAGAGATGTATTTATGATACAGGACGAATTAATATTTTTTTTATATATTTTTTTAAATAATAAGAATTATTGTTCAATCTTACTTGTGAAAGGTAATCCCACGCGATCTGGTGTCAATACTGCGCCGTAAGCTGCACAAAATACTGGCATAGCTTGCTCTCCCGTTGACCCCTATGCTAGACTAGAGTGAGGAGACCCAACCAATATGGCGGCGACGCTGGGTTACGTTCCAGCACGTCATGAGGCGTCTACGTATATATGTCTATGGGCTCGGCTACCAGATCGGCTCGGGGTCCGTCGTCTGCTGATTACGTCACACACACACATCTACAGCAACGAAAAAAACTCTCCGACGTATAGCGTCTATTCTAGCGTCATTGCTATGACTACAGTTGCTATGACTACAGCCAGAGCTATAGAGTAAAACAGTATATATATATATATATATATATATATATATATATATATATATATATATATATATATATATATATATATATATAATATCGTATATATATAAAAATATATCGTATATATATATATATATACGATATATTTTAATATATATACGATATTATATATATATATATATATATATATATAGATATAGATAATTTATTAGTACAGACTCTGGGTCCAGTTAAAAAAACAAGACAGGACAGGAAAAAAAGAAAGAAAAACAATATAAAGTAACAACAATAGTACAACAACAGACAACAACGACATACGGGGTAGTCTAGCAGCCCCTTATTAAAAGACACTTATACCAGTGTTTCCAGAGCAGTGACGTGTAATGTGTGGCACTAAATGCAACGTTTGTCAGTTCCATCACAATCTGATTTTCTGAGTTGTTTAAACGACAAATGAACTTATACATGATATTTCTTAAGACAGACTGGAGAGTGTTGACTCGAGCAGTCACAAACATTTCAGTGGCGCTGGTCCATCTGGGCTGTTTTAACAAGATTCTCAAAGAGTCATTATATGCCACTCCGAAAACTCGTTTTTTTGTAATTTGACCACAGATGTGCAGTGTACAGCGGTGTGCAATAAGCTTTAAACAGAGTCAGCTTCACATCATCAGAACAACAGCCAAATTTCCGTCTTAGCACATTTGCTTGCACATATAACATGCGGGACTGACGCAGAATGTCCTCGTCATCAGTCAGTGTGTCTGTGATCACATGACCAAGATATTTCACCTGACTACAGGTTTTTAAAACTTGACCTGACAGCTTAAAGTCAGGGAAAATCATATGTTTATCCTCATTTGTCCTGGAGATCATGATCACACTCTTTACATCATTATATTTTATGTCATGTTGTTCTCCATACAAAGAACACACATTAAGCTCCCCTGTCTGACTCCATTACTGACATGAAAGGGGGCAGATACACAATTATCCCACTTCACCTGCATTGTTTGGTGAGCATACCAGTAAGACAAGATTCTCACTATGTATTTTGGGACGCCTGCTTCACTCACTTTATTGAATAACTTCCTATGGTTCACACGGTCAAATGCCTTGGAAGCATCTAAAAAGCACATAAACATGGATGAGTTTTTTCTTTTGTAGTTACTCAACAATTCTTTTAACACATAGATACACATATCTGTACTGTGCTTAGGTTTGAACCCAAATTGATTTTCTGCAGCGGTAATTAATGCATTGATTCTTTCCAGAATAATTTGTTCAACAACTTTAGACAAGACACTCGCAAGAGCAATGGGTCTGTAATTGTCTGAGCTGCATACTTTTCCAGATTTATCCTTGACAACAGGAACCAGCAGCACTGACATCATAGAGTCCGGAAGACAGCCATGGACCATGAAGGAAGTAAAGCATATAGCCAGCAGAGGAGATATCCTTAAGCCAGCAAATTTGAGATGCTCAGCAGAGATAGAATCCATACCTGTCGATTTATTGACTGATAGGTTTCTGATCACTTGATACACCTCATGGGTCTTGATTGTACTCACACTTTCAACATTATTTACTTGATAGCCTTCAGTTGGAGCACAGTTAAATAGTTTCTTATAATGCTGTTGCCAGAGTGCAGCAATTGCATTAGCACCAGAAACTCCATCTACTGTACAAGGTAATGAAGGTCTGCCATTATTGACACGCTTTACCTCTTTCCAGAAAGCTTGGCTGTTTTTATCTAAAAGTTTCTTGGCCATGGAATCGGCCCTCAATGTTTGCTCATTTTTACTGATGTAACGTATAGCATATTTATATTTTGCGTTTGTATGCTTCTTGTATTCAAAGATAGGTCCCTGTCTCGGTTTACCAGCCATAGCCCAGGATTTAGTAGCTTCACAGGCTTCTGTATAAAATTCAGCAACATACGTGTTCCACCCAGGTCTAGGTTTACCCTTCTTTTTTGCTTTAAGAAGAGGCTCGCTGGCTTTGAGTAGAGCTGTTACAATATCAATGTACACTGCAGAAATATGATTAATGTTAGAACAATTAGTATTTTTACAAATCAGTGCCTCTCTTGGCAGATATATATTACTCAACAGTTGATCAGTGTGAGCAAAATAGGAAGCAATGTCTTCCTCTGGAAGAGAGGACCAGTCCACATGATCAGGAATAAAACTGTTTGCACATTTTACAGTGTCAGGTATGATATCCTATCTAATACTCATCTTTAGAGGGATGTGATCTGAGGTAGATACATTATATAAAATGTCCATGTTTGTCAAGGAAGTGTGAGCATCAGCTGTTGAGAGACAATGATCCAGCCAGGATGTGGTGTGCCATGCCTCACTTATATATGTGTAGCTTTCAGATGGCAACATCTCCCTGCTGGACAGTATTAAATTATTATCTCTACAGAGATGGTTCAGATGGTTAGCAAATACAGATCTACTGTCTAAAATATATATATATATATATATATATATATATATATATATATATATATATATATATATATATATATATATATATATATATTCTGTGAACTACATTTGCACTATGTAGGCTACATATCTAATAATAATATTCAATATCCAATGTATATATTCTTATATTTCAATGTCTTTCAGTGCCTTCTGCTGTATGCAAACATTGCACATGCTAAACAGCACCTTATATTTAACTGTTTTTTTTGTTGTTTTGTTTTACTAAATTCTGCTCTTTGTACAGATGTTTCTTTTTTTATAGTTTAGTTTATTTATCTACTTTATTTTAAGTATATTTTGTGTGAAGGGAATGTGCAAACTAAGAATTTCATTGCCCGGTGCAAACTATGTTTCAACTGTGTATATGACAATAAACATCTTGAATCTTGAATATATATATATATATATATATCATGGGCGAGCGGTCATAATAAGCTATAAATGCAGTGCATGCCCAAGCCCTTCAATAAAAATAATTGAAAATATTAATCTGGCAGTGTGTTCAATTATACAATACCTTAGTTCTACTGTTTTGGTCTTAAATCCGTGCCTAATCTGTCCCGTTTTACTTGCGAAAAGCTGGAAAGCTGACAGCTTGTTTCGCGCATGCGCACTGTGACACCGAGTAGTACAGTTACTGCTAGAGGCCTTAGTTTACTGTAGATGAGCATTTTGAATGGCAAAAAAGCTGTCAATGAAGCAGCTTATCTGCCAACGCGCATGCGCAAACCTGACTTGTTTGAATTTTGTGCTGAAATCCTCCTCTCTTTTCTTCGCTCCGCTTGAGCGCGGCTGAACCTGGCTTGAGGCCACTTCATGGGCGAAAGCCAGTTCGGAATACTGTAAATTCCAACATGTTGTTGGTAACTTTGTAGGCATGTGATTGTGTCATTTGATTGACCACGCTGGTTACGTTGTGTGGGCGCATCAAGCGTCATGTCAGTGCTGAATATTTCTGCTTTCATTTAGCCTACATATACACTGTAAATTCCAACACAAATTCCAGGTTGTTGGTAACATGGGGCAAGTGTGAGTGTGAGAGTGTCAAAATCGAGTTGATATAGTAGTTAAAAACCATATTATATATTTTTATTAATAAATAAATACCCCCCTTACGGGCGCGCATGGTATTGACACTTCAGCATGACCACAGTAAAAGGTCACCGCTCGCCACTGATATATATATATATATATATATATATATATATATATATATATAGTCTAACAGTCTAAGTAAGTCTAAAGAAATGGCGTCTATCTATCTATCTGTCTGTCTGTCTGTCTGTCTATATATATATATATATATATATATATATATATATATATATATATATATATATATATATATATATAGACGCCATTTCTTTAGCTTAAAGAAATGGCGTCTATCTATCTATCTGTCTATCTATCTATCTGTCTGTCTGTCTGTCTGTCTGTCTATCGTGAAAGTCGAATACAATTTAGTTTGTCCGAGTGGCGTTGCTGTAGATGTGTGTGACGTAATCAGCAGACGACGGACCCCGAGCCGATCTGGTAGCCGAGCCGATCTGGTACCTACACCGGGTTTAAACGTAATAACAGTCGGCGGACATTAATGCGGTCCGTGTCGTAGGAGGACCGGATGGCGGCGGCGGCGGCGACGGGTCGCTGTGCGTGTCGGAAGAGCCGCGACGTGCAGGACGCCGGCACGCAGACCGACACGACGTTACAAGGTAATAACAATCATAGGGTCATCTGCAGGGCCGTGCAGAGACCCTTTGAGGGGCAGGTGCTCAAAAACGCGAGGATTTCTGTTGAGCGGGGGGGGGGGGGGTGCTACCGGAGGATTTCTGTTGCGCGATTGTTGAGCGCGGGGGTTGCGCGATTGTTGAGCGGGGGGGTGGTGGTGGGGGGGGGGTGCTACCGGAGGATTTCTATTGCGCGATTGTTGAGCGCGGGGGTTGCGCGATTGTTGAGCGGGGGGTGCTACCGGAGGATTTCTATTGCGCGATTGTTGAGCGGGGGGGGGGGGGGCAAAAGGGCACTTTGGTCCGCTCAAAAGGGCACTTTGGTCCTTCAAAGGGAAAAGGGCAGGGGCTCGGGCACCCATAGCCCCCCCCTCTGCACGTGCCTGGTCATCTGTGTATAGCGTTAGCGTTAGCGGACTTGGGGAGTTTCCGTTGCGGTTGCCGTGGCGACGCCCGCCAGCCTCCACGTCATTGAGTTTATTCCCGTGTTTCGCGGTGCGTGTCCGCACTGGGTATTACGGTAGGCGTGAAGTCTCACGATACTTTAAATCAAAGTCCCGGCGGGACGTGATTTTGACGTTCAGCCTAAAATAAGTGCACGAATAAATAGTGCATAAATGCGTAAATATGTAAATTCAACCAAATGAATAAATATTAAAATAATAGAGGCCATTAATAATAATAATAATAATAATAATAAATAACTACCGCCTGCAAGCTGTATTTCAGGGAAAAATTGCGCTATATATATATATATATATATATATATATATATATATATATATATATATGTGTGTGTTCATACCTAATGCTAAAAACGTTTACGTCCACTTTAGCCTTCTGCTAATTCTTAAAGGGGCTGTAGACCACAGAATAATGAGCGTTTAGCGGCTTTCATGTCTCCATTATAGACTGAATGAATGAATGAATGAATGAACTCACGTTACAATAGTTTTAGCCTGTTCCCGAATAAGTGTTGGTCGTTACTTCCGGACGTCTTTGTGTTGTTTGCGAGGAGCCGGAAAGCGATCCGGTTTGTCTTTGCAACAGTGGCGCAAAAATAAAAAATAATACCACTTGGAAACGCTAGGGTGGGAAACGTTGAAAAGTTAAAGGGGCTGTGTTGCACTTTTAACTTTACTGCACTTTAAAAAAAAAAACTTTATTCTTTTCTAACTTTTTGTAACTGTTCTTTATGCTTTTCTTATTTCATTTTATTGTATGACACGTTTTGACACATGCCTCGTGTATGAAATGTGCTGTATAAATAAAAGTTGCCTTGTCTTGCCTTAAACAGAGGGGGGTCAAAAATACAGCTGTAAAAACCCCCCCCCCCCCCCCCCACACACACACACACACACACACACACACACACACACAATAGCTATATGTACCATAGCATCACTACGACAGCCCACTGATGGCACTACACATCGAAATACTGTATATTTGGATCCCGTATGGATGTGAGATGTTCGCGGTCATGGTCGTAACTCGTCTGACTCGTCGTTGACGTGTGTCCGGTCCGTGTGTCCGGTCCGTGTGTCCACCCAGGCCAGGTCCCCCGGTTGTCCACTGGGAACCTGTTCACGCTGCTGAGTCTGTGGATGGAACGGTTTCCCAAAGACGAGCTTAAAGATAACCTTAAAGAGGACAACCAGGCTGTAAGTATTAAGACCAGTGCCCTCTCTGCATACACACACACACACACACACACACACACACACACACACACACACACACACACACACACACACACACACACACACACACACACACACACACACACGATTTGTATATGAGCATTTGGCTAAAAAAACAAGCAACGACGGACATTACCACCAAAATCCCATGATGCACTCTGATGTACAAGCCCTATAGAAACATAACAAATAGAAGAAATTCTGGCGGTGTGTGTGTGTGTGTGTGTGTGTGTCAGGGACAGGTTCGTGCCTCGGGCCTGGTGGTGGTGCGGGACGGGAGGGTGTCTGGCCTCTACTGCTCCGGACCGCAGCTCCACGCCGCGCAGGCGGCCATCGTCCGGCAGGCGGGCGGAGGAGGACTGGCCGGCTGCCAGCTCTACTTCTCCCGGAGACCCTGCGCCACCTGCCTCAAGATGGTCATTAACGGTGCTAAGACACACACACACACACACGCACACACACACACAATACACCCATAATACACACACGATACACACAAGACACATACAAACAAGATACACACGCACACACCACTATACACTCACCAGCCACTTTATTAGGTACACCTTGCTAGTACCGGGTTGGACCCCCTTTTGCCTTCAGAACTGCCTTCATCCTTCGTGGCACAGATTCAACAAGGTACTGGAAACATTCCTCAGAGTTTGGTCCATATTGACATGATAGCATCACGCAGTTGCTGCAGATTTGTCGGCTGCACATCCATGATGCGAATCTCCCGTTCCACCACATCCCAAAGGTGCTCTATTGGATTGAGATCTGGTGACTGTGGAGGCCATTTGAGTACAGTGAACTCATTGTCATGTTCAAGAAACCAGTCTGAGATGATTCGCGCTTTATGATATGGCGCGTTATCCTGCTGGAAGTAGCCATCAGAAGATGGGTACACTGTGGTCATAAAGGGATGGACATGGTCAGCAACAATACTCAGGTAGTCTGTGGCTTTGACACGATGCTCAATTGGTACTAATAAGCCCAAAGTGTGCCAGGAAAATATCCCCCACACCATTACACCACCACCACCAGCCTGAACCGTTGATACAAGGCAGGATGGATCCATGCTTTCATGTTGTTGACGCCAAATTCTGACCCTACCATCCGAATGTCGCAGCAGAAATCGAGACTCATCAGACCAGGCAACGTTTTTCCAATCTTCGATTGTCCAATTTTGGTGAGCCTGTGCGAATTGTAGCCTCAGTTTCCTGTTCTTAGCTGACAGGAGTGGCACCCGGTGTGGTCTTCTGCTGCTGTAGCCCATCCGCCTCAAGGTTCGACGTGTTGTGCGTTCAGAGATGCTCTTCTGCATACCTCTGTTGTAACGAGTGGTTATTTGAGTTACAGTTGCCTTTCTATCAGCTCGAACCAGTCTGGCCATTCTCCTCTGACCTCTAGCATCAACAAGGCATTTGCGCCCACAGAACTGCCGCTCACTGGATATTTTCTCTTTTTCGGACCATTCTCTGTAAACCCTAGAGATGGTTGTGCGTGAAAATCCCAGTAGATCAGCAGTCTCTGAAATACTCAGACCAGCCCGTCTGGCACCAACAACCATGCCACGTTCAAAGTCACTTAAATCACCTTTCTTCCCCATTCTGATGCTCGGTTTGAACTGCAGCAGATCGTCCTGACCATGTCTACATGCCTAAATGCATTGAGTTGCTGCCATGTGATTGGCTGATTAGAAATTTGCGTTAACGAGCAGTTGGACAGGTGTACCTAATAAAGTGGCCGGTGAGTGTATATCACCACTATATATATATATATATATATATATATATATATATATATATACAGTATATATGTATATTGACAGCCATATGTTCACTCATTCACGCTTTCAGAGATCCAGTGCAGATATCTAAGGCCAGCTGCTCAGTGTTTAACTTTTTATTCTTATTTATATTCTTATTTGTATTATCTTAGTTTGGTTCTGTACTCTTACTCTTACCTGTACCTCTCCCGTGTTTCATTCTTATCGCCGTTGCTGCCCTGACACCCGAATTTCCCTCCGGGGATAAATAAAGGTTTACCTTACCTTATCTTACCTCGGTCCCAGTTGGTGCAGCGTGATGGACAGACTCACTGAAACCAGACACGATGCGATTCTTCCCTCGTTTCTCATCGTTTTCTCATCGTGGTTTCAGCCGACGTGAGTCAGATCTTCTTCTGGCCCGGGGACCCGGAGGTCAGCATGCTCCTGCCCCCCATGGACCCTGACCCTCGTCCAGACCAAGGTTCGTTAGTTTAGCGTTTTCGATTAGTTTGTATTTTTATTTGGTTTGTACTTTTTGTCTTCGATTTCAGTTTAGTTTCGATTAGTTCTTTAATCGGATGTGTAGTTTCCGTTGGTTTTCGTTAACGATAATGACCTCGGCCCAGGCCAGACCTCGTCTCCGGGTCTGTCCGAGGCCCAGCTGGACGCGGCGGCCGTGGACAAGCTGAAAGCCAGTCGGTCGCCCGCGTGCGTCCCCCTGCCGCCGCTGTTCCCCGGCGTGGCGCAGTACGTGGACGAGACGTCCCGCGTCGGCGACTTCGTGGAGCGCGTCCGGGAGGACGAGCCTGAGGTGGACACGGATGAGCTGTTCAGCAGGTGGGCACGCTACCGCTGTCTGTGCCTCAGATTAGCAGATAGTTCATATACGCGGATATGTATCAAGTCAACTCTTTGTAAGATTGAATGGGAATTATGTCAAACAAATATTAAAGCTGCTGTAGGTAATAATAGCTCAAGTAACTCTAACACTCTTCAAGTAACTTCATTCTGCACAGTTTATTCATTTGCTCTTTTTATTTATTTATTCATTTGACTTATGTTTGAATGTTGTTTATTGTATGTTACTGGTGTTTTGATGTTGTTTATTGATGATTTTAACTGATACTCTCTGTAAAGTGTCCTTGAGTGGCGTGAAAGGCGCTTCTAAATAGAATTCTATATTATTATTATTAATAGCTCTTAAATTTGACCTACAGCACCTTTTAATTGAGGGTCTGAGCAACACTGTGTTTTTTTTCTTCTCATGTTTGCATTGAAGTTAAACTAAGATAAGATGACATAAGATGGCGCTTTATGTTCCCAGATGGAAAATGTGTTTGTCACAGCAGAAAGTAGAGGGCAGTAGTAAAAAATAATAAAATAAGAGTACATTTAATTCATATTAAACAGCTGGGAGCACATAAAGTGTATGGTTATATTGTTTGCCTTCTGCTCCTCCGGTGTTTCTCCTTAGTTTATCTCAGGACGACCCAAACTTTTTTTTTTTTGGTCCGCACAGGCAGCGGAGGAGGCACCTGCGGGAGTTCGCCGCCGAGTTCCTGATCGGCTCGGAGCGGCAGCACCGCCACGTCCTGACCCACATGGGCCTGGAGAACCTGTGCGTGGAGCCCTACCTCTCCGGCCTGAGACACAACATGCGGGAGCTGGTGGAGGTCCTGGCCACCGTCTCCGCTGGCGTCCCCCTGCTGCACCACGGCTTCTACAGCCTGGAGGACGCACCCGCGGCCAGGTGAGCTGCTCTGTTGGGTCATCTGGGACCCAGCAGTCCTACTATGTCAGACATCCCAAGTCTCCCGGAAGTTCCGGGAGTCTCCCGCAAATTAATAGCGTCTCCCTGATGCAAGCAAATCATGTACAATCTCCCGGAAACCCCCCCCCCCCGTCGGTCGTCGGTCCAGGGTGTGTTGCGATCGCGCGCCCCCCCCCGTTGACAATCGCGCAAACGCCCCCCCCCGTCGACAATTGCGAACACTCCCCCCCTCCCCCCCCCGGTCGACAATCGCGAACACCACCCCCCCCCCCCCTCCACAATCGCGACCCCCCCCCTCCGAAGCTCCCGGAAATGACTTTTTGAAACTTGGGGACCCTGCTATGTTATAGCAGAACTATACATAAATAAATAAAAGATAACACTTTATTGATCAGAAACTCAATGAACTTAAACGTCTCAGCTACTTTAGTTTGGCATCATTCTGCGTTTCTCACACTGGTCTCTGCTTTTTGCCCGGTTGGCTGGCATCCAGGGCCCAGACGGCCACAGCGGGCCCCTCTAAGGAGAGCGTGGACGAGGCCCCGGGGGGCCCTCGCTCCCCAGCCCTCTCCCAGGAAGTGGCTCGCCACTGCATCATACAAGCCAGGCTGTTGGCCTACAGAACAGGTTGGGTTTGGCTATTTGCATAATACGTAACGCTGGAGAAGTAGTGGTGGCAGTCTAAAGGTCGTGGTACTCTGTATGCTATTGTCGTCTAACCTGTACTGCTGTGTCATCGCACGGTAGCACGGGTGGAAACGTGCCGACGCAAAAACAAATTGTGTTTTGATTGAGTCTCACGGTTCTCATGCATTCGGCTCTGGTGCGATGGCCGGTAGTCAAACAGTATTATTTACACTCGTTTGTTCCCCATGTATTTCAGAGGACCCAAAGGTCGGCGTTGGAGCGGTCATTTGGGCTGAGGGGCAGTCGGTAAGTAAAAAAAATAAAAATAAAAATAATAATAATAACTGGACACATTTTTACCCCTCCCCCTCTGTGCTATGGGTCAGTTTGATTTTGTGGTAATATGCTGCTATATATTTTTTATATATCAGTTCAGATGACTTAGTTTCCAAGGAACTCAAGTACTGTCTGGCAATACTTTCTTAGAACGAATGAGGAAGTAACGCAATAACTTCTCTTCTCTTGACTATGACAATTTGTACATACGTGGACTTTTCCATTTTCTTTAAGAGGTTAGAATTGCCTCATTTCACATTCATTTTAATGAGGGTTATGTGGACGTTATGTAAGGGATAATGCACAGCCAGCCGCTCATTACTGCAAAATAAACCCTGACATGGTGATCGGCGTGACCGTGAACGGCTTGGAAATAGCGCCCATAGCGACAGTCTGTTATTGGTAATGGACCAATCAGAAGCGAGTATTCAACAGAGATGTGTAATAGGTCCTAATGAGTCCTCCCTCGCCCCCCAGGACGGCTGTGACGGGACGGGCCGCCTCTACCTGGTGGGGTGTGGCTACAACGCGTACCCGGTGGGCTCCCAGTACGCCCAGTACCCACAGATGGACACCAAATACCTGGACCGCCAGTGGAGCAAGTACCGGTACATCATCCACGCCGAGCAGAACGCCCTCACCTTCAGGCGAGTCACCAAACGACGGCTTTCCAAAGAAAGAATCGAGTGAATAAAACCGTAATTCTGACATTACCTTGGGTCAGGCGAGGCTGTAAACCAGCTAATTATTAAACCATGACCACAAAACCATGACTACCAACACAATAACTACCATTACAATGCTCCTATGCTTCCAAAATGGCGGCGGTCATTGCGTTGACGTACAAGCCCTATAACATCTAAATAAGTTTTGAGTATGAAGTCAGAATTTTAACTTGTATATTTAAAACGGAGGCCTCATGCTAAAAGAGAGAGAATTTCCTTGTCCAGTAGGATTTCACCGAATCCTCTGTACGCGGCGTTCGATTGGACGAGACCGGATCCCGTGTGAAGCGTTAGACCTAATGGCGTCATTATTCTGGAAATTCGGACTAAATTCTCAACGTATTTTTCGGCTTTATCTTCATCCTTAATCGTCTTAATCTTGGACTTACGAGATGATACTCAAATCACTCCGGTTGAGTGTTTGACAGTGGAGTTGTCCCCTGCAGGAGCCGCGAGATGCGCGCCGGACAACGCAACATCCTGTTTGTGACCAAGTGTCCGTGCGACGAGTGCGTGCCGCTGATCCGCGCGGCGGGCATCACGCACGTCTACACCACGGACCAGGACTGTGGCAAGGACAAGGGGGACATCTCCTACCTGAGGTTCAGGGACATGAAGGGCCTCAGCAAGTTCACCGTGAGCTCCACGCACGCGTGAACGGATGATGGATGATGGATGGATGTTGTTGAATTGATGGATGGATGGAGGAATGCTAGATGGATGGATGGATGGATGGATGGATGATGGATGGAGGAATGCTAGCTGGATGGATGGATGAATGATGATAACTTGATGGATAGATGATGAATGATGGATGGATGAATGCTGGATGAATGGACGGATGATGAGCGGATGGATGCAATCTGACTTTTGTGTTTTGTCTTCACAGTGGCAAAGATGTCCTCAGCTGTCCCCCAACCTGACCAGTGAGTTTTTCTCCGTCTTTGTTGCACTGCTTTCACACGCCCCACGGTCACAATGCCACCGGTGTCAAATTCAGAGGCGTGTAAAACACGGCTGTTGTCCAACGATACGTGACCCAGCTCTCATGATCACAATGATCACGATCACACGATCGCAATGCGGCCAAATTACAGGCCGCAGTAACGATCCCGTCGTCTCAGACGGTCTCCAATACCAGGCAGGCACGCGTGACGCATGTCTCTACCTCTCAACGGCTGTCTGGCTGAGGTTGATGATGCGCCCGGCGTGTCGCGTCATACGTGTTGGAACGCGCCACGCGAAGGCCGTCGTGTTTACATGTTGTGCCGTCTCACCGAATGGTTTTCCTTGCAAATTTCAGATGGTTTCGTTGGAAAGCGGCGCCGCCGGGGATCGCCTAGCAACCGGGAACGCCACGATGCTAAGAAGCTCTGCTGCCCCGACATGACCCCTGACCCTTGACCCCCCCCCCTTTGTTGAACACCCATCACCCGTTGCCATGTCGATTAGAACAACTGACATTTCACCAAGTCCTCCAAACCCGTCCCTTTTAACTCCGGCTCCTACGAAGAAGAAGAAGAAGAAGAAGAAGAAGAAGAAGAAATTGCGGATCGCTGGACCTTTCCCAACAGCTCTTCCTGAGGCCGAGTTACTTCTTATTCCACATTGAGAGCACAGGCGGAAATGCCGACGAGCGGCTGCAGATTGTACGACGTGACCGACCGCTCTAGGGTTGTCTCATTCAGGTCGCCGCCCTTTTTAAGAGCAAATCATCAGAGCTGTAGTATTTATTTTCGCCGGGCGTAGCGCAAAACGTTATTTCCGCATTTTAGGTAATTCCAGTCGGACGGAAAATCGTCCGATACATTTCTCTCGTGGTGGAAATGTGCTTTGGGAGAAATCGAGCCGGCAAATGGGAACGCAGGCTCATTTCCACACGCTAGCAGAATCCAATCGGACTCTAGTATGGTACAGCGGTTTGGGAGCAAACTAGCATTGCTAATAAATAATGCTCCGATCAAATACGTACGCGCCCTAGCGCCTCACTGTCGTTACTAGCCGGTGGGAAGGAAGTACAACTACATAATGTATTGATCTTTTTGAGATTCATACAACTATTCTACACGTCTTCCTCTTCTCACCACGTTAAGCCTGCTATGTGAATAATAGAGTATGAATTACTTTTTATTTGTGGTGATGGACCCAAAGTTTTACATTGTCGTGGTACGTGTTGGACCAGCCTACTGGTGAATGGCATTTGTCCGTTATTTATTACGTTTGCCATTCTTTTTTTTGTGCCGAGCGCTACGTCGACCCCTTTGTGAATGCACAATACGTAATGTCTCGTTTTCTTTCTGTCGATACTCAATCCTAATGTATAGTAAACACGGAGGGACCCTTGCAATATCCGGAAACACAACAATACAAAGACGACATTTTAAATCTGCTGTTTATTGTCATTTTTTTCTAGTTTTTTTTTGTTAATGTTATGGTCTTTAATTTACACAGGCGGCCGTATTATGTTTCTCGTATGAACTTGAACATCCACCACCGTAATGGGCTAGACATGTTTAGGCTCCTCCCATGACTGCTGATTGCTGCTTGGGGTGGGGGGGGGGGGGGGGTGTATGTGGGGGGGGGGAGGGAGGGAGGGTGAGGGGTTGGGGCTGCAGTCTCGGTTATCTGTATTGAACACATGGTGCAGCAGCAGCAGCAGGACAGAGGGGAAAACGCCTCACTATCTCGGGGATACCGGCGTGAGCAGACCCCCCCCCCCCCCCCCCCCCGGTCTGTTTCTGCACGTCCGAAAATCAGCAGCGCAGGTTTTTACAAAGCGTCCGTTCAACTCAAACTATAACGAGAGACGAGGTTCATTGCTTAATCGCCACAAATATGTTTCATCCAGAGCCTTTTTTTTTCTCCATTGATTTAATAATTAAGCTCCCCCTAGAAAGATGGCAAGTGACCCGAAATTTAAAAAAAAAACACAAAAAAAAACAAAAAGGCACCTCCTCTGACTATATCCCGTTTTTTTGCGAGTTAAGCGCAACCTCAACCACAAAGGCAGAATAATACAAAACATATATAAACAACGAAAAAGAAGTAATTACAGTACAGATAGAAGAGCACTGGAGGAAGAGAAACACAAACCATGTCACACATGAACGCTACTTTTTAAAAAAAAAGTAATCCTCCCGAACTGGAAAACTATTTATTCGTACAAAGTGCAATCTTCCTTTAGAGAACCTGTTCGAAAATAATATCAATTAGGACTTCAGAAGACCATCGATTGCTGCCCAGGGTGCAGACAATCTTTCATTTAAATGTTTTTGCATGTATTTTTTTCTCGATTTAGCGACGCAAATTCACCTCAAACTTTTTGACTGAATTAACTTTTCTTAAATCTTGAATCTCTTTCTCAGGCCTCGATAAGCATTTGTTTAGCACAAGAACAAAAAAAATCCTAACTACACATTTTAACCGATGGTTCTGCCAAAGAGGGAAAATCAGCCGCCGGCGCCGACACGCCGAGACGCCGAGACGTGGCGCTACTACGCGCTTCAACAACCGATTAGCTCAAAATAAAAAGTCATGAAAAAGGATACACAAGAACAAATGAATGATTGAGAACTACACTTCGTTTGCACACCTTTTTAAAAAGAACCAGTGAGGAAAAAAAAAAAAAAGACGACCTTTCTCTTTTTCTTCATAAATAGCACAACCATGTTAATAATGTGTATTTCTCTACATCTTCCTATGAAGTAAAAAGTTACGGGTGCAGGTGACACGGGGGTGTGGGGGAGGGGGGAGGGTTTCGGGGGAAAGTAAGTCAAATGGGTTTGTGTTTTTTTTCCTACGAGGCCGGTTTCTTCAGATCCCGGATCTGTTTGATGAGATAGGTCTTCTCGTCGTTGAACTGCTCGTCGTCGGTGCGCTCCTTCTGGAAGTTGCTCAGGAAGTCGATCAGCTTCGTCTGGTTCTTCACCAGGATGTCGACGATGGGCTGCGTCTTGTTGGGGTTCGCCACAAACACCTAAAAAAACACACAACAATACCACTTAAGACCACTTGGAACACAATTAATTTATTCAGATTTCGCGGCCCAACGTCCTATAGGTAAATTAAAGTCCTCAACATGAGATTGTTTTATGAGTATACACACATTTGTATTGTTATTTGTTATACGCACATTAAGTTATCGCGCCAGTGCAGTGGTCAACCCAGCTATATTTCATATAAAAATACATAATCCTTTGACATTTATTGGTTGGAGGTTTATTATTTTTCCTCTCCCGACAGTCGCAAAAAATATTTAAGCTTTATTTAAGTTGACAGCTGCTGGCGTTTCCACTTTGCAAATATTTTATTTTGACATGTTAAATGTGGCGTTCCACAGGGGTCTGTACTCGGTCCCCTTTACTGTGTATTCACGTGTTACTCTTAAGGGATATTATACGTAAATATAGCATTAGCTTCCACTGCTACGCCGATGACACTGAATTGTACATGCCGTTAGAATGACGTAACCCCCATTATGTACATAACCTGGAGGCATGTCTTTCTGAAATTAAACGGGGAATGTTGTTGGCCATTTTGTGAATTGCTTTAGTCTCAGTAACTCAGTCAAGAGTCTTGTGTGTGTCTGTCCCACGTGTGTGTGTGTGTGTGTGTGTGTGTGTGTGTGTGTGTGTGTGTGTGTGTGTGTGTACATGCGTGTGCGTGTGCGTACCTTAAAGACGTGGAAGGCCTCAAACTGGATGTTGGGGCTCTTGTCCCTCAGCAGGTTCATCATCAGCTTGAGGTTCTCAGGCTTGCTGATGTAGCGCGTCATCACCGCAAAGTTGTGTCGGTCCAACAGCAGCTCGCCCAGGAGCTGAGGAGCGAGGCGCACAGGAATCACTCATTCATCGCGAGGATAAAGGAACACCAAACCCTGCTCCACCCCGCCAACTACACTTGGCTACATAGCGAACAACGATTCATTTCCAATGATTTCCGGCGACTATAAAACCATGAAACCTACAAAAACGAGCGCCACAGCGACCGAGCGCAACGGAGACGTTACGTGGATTTCAAAATCAGAATCAGATTCAATGTTTTGACTTTTTTTCCCCCTCTGCAAGGGTCGGCGAAAATGAAATGAAAAAACCTAATATATTCACCAAAACATTTAGTAAAAGGCGAACAAACAGAACACGTCTGCGCTTTTTTTCTCCCAGTACCGTTTGGGAGGCACGTGTGCAGGGTAGTGCTGCAACTAACGATTACTTTCAGAGGAGATCAATCTAACGATCATGTTTTCGATTAATCCATGAATCATTTAGTCTATAAAATGTCACACATAATAGCAAATGCCATCACAAGTTACCAGAGTCCAAATTTGCTTTCTTTATCTGATGAGCAGCCAAGATAAACTAAAGTATTCATTTTATAATGCTCCATGAACCAAACATTTGAATGTCTAAAGCTTCAAGCAGCAAATGTTTGGTATTTGTACTTGATAAATGACCAAAACGATGAATGGATTATACAAATGGGATTGGATTAATTAATGTCAATCGACCAATCGATGAATCGACCAATCATTGCAGCCCTAGTGCGGGGTTCAGGTGGAACGGAGAGACCGACCTTAAGCGACTGGCGCTTGGTGACGTAGTTCTCGGAGTGCAACAGCTTCTCGTAATCTGTAAAGACCTGCCAGCCATGAAGAGAAAACGCGCGCGCGCACACACACACACACACACACACACACACACACACACACACACACACACACACACACACACACACACACACACACACACACACACACACACACACACACACACACACACACACAGTATTACATCACAGTGGTGCACTACCACACCCAGTGGCACCCACACCCATTGGCATAATTCAATGTCCATAATTTATGACTTTAGTGTTTAGTGACCCGTCCTGTTGTAATGTCAATACAGGAAATATCTAGAACTAACTGTGTGTGTGTGTGTGTGTGTGTGTGTGTGTGTGTGTGTGTGTGTGTGTGTGTGTGTGTACACATTTCCATGTCCTTGGGCTCTTCCTACCAAGACACACACAAGTCCAGATGTTGACAACCAAAGCAGTGTCTTGTGACAGGCGTAATCTAAACGCAGTGCGACGTGTGTGTGTGTGTGTGTGCGTGTGTGTGTCACAGAGTGTGTACTTATTTTGCAGGTATGACGTCATTTACAGTAGTTGTTTGTTCAGTGGGAAGTGGGTAATAGTTTACGACAACAAGGGCATTTTTAAAAAAGTCACTACAAGGTGGGGACATTTTTGTGAGTTTACTGCAACAGTTTTATAGTCTAAATGAATTACAATGAGAAGATATTGCCCTTACAATAATCAAATATGAGGTTTGAAACGTCAGAGAGAACATAAAACTAGTTTTAGTCTGATACCATACTTTAAATCTCCATATTCCTCAACATAATGACCCTCGGTTACACTGTTTAGAATGGGATTTCCATAAGCATATCGTGATATTTATCAATATTGTGTAAAATTCCCATTATCGACGTTTTCCACATCGCCTAGTGCTAAAATACTATTTAAAAGGATTGATTTGGTTCTAGAAAGAAGACAAAACCTCGTGAGCGGACCATTTGACAGTTGCAAGTTCATCATGATAGTGAGAGAAGTGCGTTCGTCGCCTACCGGTCCGACCAGACGGACGGCTTCGATACGACGCATGCATGTGTCACCCTGCTCGTCTATGCAAGGGAATCAATCACCGTCTAAATAACATTTACTGTGGAGCACCTTTTACTTCATAATAATGGTAACACATTTTTATTTTTTTTAACTTTTCAAGACACACAGAGACACTTTACATACACACTATATACCAAATAAGTGAAAACGATTCTAGGCCTGTGTGTGTGTGTGTGTGTGTGTGTGTGTGCGTCTTACAGCATCGTAGTTCTGTTCGAGGTATTCGGCCACCAGCACTTTGTGTCTCGTCAGAAGATCCTTTGGAGAAAATAAATAAAAACGACTTCAGCACATGAACAGCAAAACGCATAGAAAACTAAAATAGGGGAATTTCCCGGGAACATGAATAGCGTCAATAACGTTAATGACCGTTATTAATGTCTACCTCAACTGTAATGTTGAGGTAGTATGTCTGTTACATGTACATTGCTGCTACTGCCCATTGTGTATGTCCAGAATTATCTTTTGCAGTTTTTAACTCAATTTTATTCGACTACAACACATTTTTTTATTTTTTTATTTACAGTATAAGGAGATAGACTTCGGTTATCGCCAAGGAATGCGAGAAGAAATCAAAACGGCACAGATTGGGTCAAGCGAGCCATAAGTCCAAACAAGTTGTAATCGAAAATCGTTTTATAATCGTCATATTTCCGACATCCTACAAATACATTTTATATTATGTTGACGTGTATTCTGGCGAAGGTTTTGAAGCAGATTAGATTGATAAAAAAGGGAACGTCGCCCCCCCCGACCTTGAAGGTGGCGAAGGCGTCCGAGGCGATGTCGAAGGTGGACATCTCCACGTAGTGGAAGAAGCGGGAGAAGTGGTCCGAGTGCAGCAGCACCTTGGCCAGCGGCTCGTGGCGAATGCACTCCCTCAGCATGATGCCGCAGTTCAGCGCCACCTGCGGTGTCTCGTAGCTGCGCGCACACACACACACACACACGCACGCGATGGAGTTAGTAACACTTTTTCATGGATGGTGTGTGTGTGTGTGTGTGTGTGTGTGTGTGTGTTCAACATATTAAGTGTGCATTTCAGGTGTGTGTGTGTGTGTGTGTGTTCAACATATTAAGAGTGTGTGTGTGTGTGTGTGTGTGTTCAACATATTAAGTGTGTGTGTGTGTGTGTGTGTGTGTTCAATATATTAAGAGTGTGTGTGTGTGTGCATTGAACGTATTAAGTGTGTGTGTGTGTGTGTGTGTGTGCATTCAACATATTAAGTGTGTGTGTGTCTGTGTGTGTGTGTGTTCAACATATTAAGTGTGTGTGTGTGTGTTCAACATATTAAGTGTGTGTGTGTGTGTGTGTGTGTGTGTTCAACATATTAAGTGTGTGTGTGTGTGTGTGTGTGTGTGTGTGTGTGTGTGTGCGTTCAACATATAAAGTGTGTGTGTGTGTGTGTGTGTGTGTGTGTGTGTGTGTGTGTGTGTGTGTGTGTTTAACATATTAAGTGTGTGTGTGTGTGTGTGTGTGTGTGTGTGTGTGTGTGTGTGTGTGTGTGTGTGTGTGTGTGTGTGTGTGTGTGTGTAATGACAGATGGTTTGGCTGCGGTTCAGTGACTGCCATTACAATCAAAAGGAGCTCCTTAAAAAGGTTCACCCATTTTTACCAGTGACAGCAGAACTGTAACGTTTTAACATGTGTTTAAAGTGTCACGGTATTTGATATCTAATGTCCATACATCCCATAATAATAATTAATAATAAGAAGAAGAAGAACAGAAGGTCACCCTTTCAGCAGGATGAAGAGGACCTCCTGGTGGGAACAGAAGTACTCCACCGTCGGACTGCGGGTGCCGATCTGCCGTCGCAGGATGTTGTTGAAGATCTGACAGACGTCTTTCTTCCCCTGGGGAGGGAGAGGGGGAGAGAGAGGGGGAGAGAGACAGACAGAGAGAGACAGTCAGCCCTCCGGTTCCCCTGCTGTCCTCCCTGTCCCGTAAAATCTCCCGTATTTTTCACCCCTCTTATAAGAACATAAACCGTTTAATAACCGGCCCATTATAAAATCTTCATCAATATCCGGTGTAACCACGACAACCTAACCCTCATCTAACGGGCTCACACTCAAAATCTTAAATGTTTTTATATTCCCATAGCACCTGTAGTGTGTCACTATCATTCAATTCGATTCAATTGTATTTTATTTATAAAGCGCATTTCTTGCACAAGGCCGACTCAATGTGCTTCACCAGAGGTAACCATAGTTACGGTAAAAACAGTTAATATAAAAATCAATTAGGGAATCAATTGAAGAGTGCAAGTGCAGGTAAACAATCACATGTATGACATCATCACCACATACACACTTACAGTAAACTCATACATGCGCGCACACACACACACACACACACACACACACACACACACACACACACACACACACACACACACACACACACACACACACACACACACACACACACACACACACACACACACACTTCAACAGAATGCCGTTTATGCTGTTTATGCTAATTATCTGAAATAATAATAATATAATAACACATATGTAGCTTCTACTAAAACACAAAAGAGGCGGAGCTACAGCACAAGACGAGTCACCTCGAAGTCGACGACCTGCAGGTTCTCCACCAGCGAGAGCAGCAGGCCGCTGTTGTACAGCTCCTGGGCCAGCTGGGCCACCGTCTCCGTGTGCGGCTCCTTGTCGTTGCTGCCGTACAGGATCTCCTTCATGGACACCAGGCACTTGGACACCTCCTCCGACGCCTGCCCACAGAGAGTGCAGAGGTCAGAGGTCAAACAAGGCCGTTTCCTCCGGTTTGACCGTTTCATGTATTATTCAGGTTATTTTTGCGTGTGTGTGTGTGTGTGTCAGTGTCGGTGTCTGGCGATGCGCCTGCGAGGGGCATGCGTCCTTTTACCGGAGCGAGACGAGAGAGAGGACAGGATGTCGTTTTTTCCGCTTTTGACTGGTTTAAAATCGACCGAAACGTGAGTCATCGTGTCTTGAGCGGGGTTAGGGATACTTTTAAGTGAAAAAAAAAATAGCCACGACAGTGACCCCAAAACATTTAATACCATTAAAGTGTTAGTGAACCCCCCCCCCCTGTTTTAGCGTTTTGGGCACTAAAGATGGGATTAACGGTATTATTTTATGAACGGTGACATAATGCGGTACACTGCTATGTTCAAGATCATATAAGACACACGAACACGTTTAAAACGACAACATAAACAGGATTTTAGGACGCATGATGTCACCCGACCACAGGTCCAGCCAATCAAACAAGAGCGACTGCACGACGCATGCTGTACCCGAGGTTTGGCTTGATCTTTAAGGAAAGGCTTTAATGTTATATTCAGTTATATACGTATGAGATAGTAAAACATAGTATGACACTAGTATGACAGAAACACGCGCAACAAAAAGATGCTCAGGCGCCCTCTGGTGGCCACTATCGTCTTTTAGACCAACATGACTAAATGTAAAGTTTGTTGATTTATCATTTATTTATTCATTAAAATGAATTAACACACTAAACAGTAAACGTCCAATACACCCGATTATATCCACTTCATTATATGACTTAAAAAAAACAAACTAACAATAAATAACATGAAACAAGGAATGTAAAACAATTACATTTTGGTCACAACAATTACATTTTTGGTCACGGGATTATCAGGTCAGTTGAAACTACAAGAAAAATACATTGTGAAGGGCTGTCTGGTTCTAAGCGGGTCATTGTGTGTGTGTGTGTGTGTGTGTGTGTGTGTGTGTGTGTGTGTGTGTGTGTGTGTGTGTGTGTGTGTGTGTGTGTGTGAGAGTGAGAGAGAGAGTGTGTGTGAGAGGTTTAAGCGCCTTGACAGTGAAGTGTCAGTGGGGCACAGGGGCCAGACTGTTCTTTCCTCTTTCACATGAAGCCGTTACACACTCTCCCTCCCTCTCCTCCTCCTCCCTCTCTCTCCCTCTCTCTCTCTCCCTCCCTCTCCCTCTCTCTCTCTCTCCCTCTCTCAATACACTCCAATACATTTTGTCATTTTCTATCCTTTTTGGAAAAGGCAATTCTCACATGTATTTATTATTATTAAATAAATGTTAACAAGTACATAATTGGTGAACGTAAAAAAAAAAAGAAGAAAAAAATAAACAAAGGAATATTTTAACTTATTTTAGTATATTATTTGATTACGTACTTTTAATTTATTGTATCTTTTATCTGTAGGTATATACACTCACCGGCCACTTTATTAGGTACACCTGTCCAACTGCTCGTTAACGCAAATTTCTAATCAGCCAATCACATGGCAGCAACTCAATGCATTTAGGCATGTAGACATGGTCAGGACGATCTGCTGCAGTTCAAACCGAGCATCAGAATGGGGAAGAAAGGTGATTTAAGTGACTTTGAACGTGGCATGGTTGTTGGTGCCAGACGGGCTGGTCTGAGTATTTCAGAGACTGCTGATCTACTGGGATTTTCACGCACAACCATCTCTAGGGTTTACAGAGAATGGTCCGAAAAAGAGAAAATATCCAGTGAGCGGCAGTTCTGTGGGCGCAAATGCCTTGTTGATGCTAGAGGTCAGAGGAGAATGGCCAGACTGGTTCGAGCTGATAGAAAGGCAACTGTAACTCAAATAACCACTCGTTACAACAGAGGTATGCAGAAGAGCATCTCTGAACGCACAACACGTCGAACCTTGAGGCGGATGGGCTACAGCAGCAGAAGACCACACCGGGTGCCACTCCTGTCAGCTAAGAACAGGAAACTGAGGCTACAATTCGCACAGGCTCACCAAAATTGGACAATCGAAGATTGGAAAAACGTTGCCTGGTCTGATGAGTCTCGATTTCTGCTGCGACATTCGGATGGTAGGGTCAGAATTTGGCGTCAACAACATGAAAGCATGGATCCATCCTGCCTTGTATCAACGGTTCAGGCTGGTGGTGGTGGTGTAATGGTGTGGGGGATATTTTCCTGGCACACTTTGGGCTTATTAGTACCAATTGAGCATCGTGTCAAAGCCACAGACTACCTGAGTATTGTTGCTGACCATGTCCATCCCTTTATGACCACAGTGTACCCATCTTCTGATGGCTACTTCCAGCAGGATAACGCGCCATGTCATAAAGCGCGAATCATCTCAGACTGGTTTCTTGAACATGACAATGAGTTCACTGTACTCAAATGGCCTCCACAGTCACCAGATCTCAATCCAATAGAGCACCTTTGGGATGTGGTGGAACGGGAGATTCGCATCATGGATGTGCAGCCGTCAAATCTGCAGCAACTGCGTGATGCTATCATGTCAATATGGACCAAACTCTCTGAGGAATGTTTCCAGTACCTTGTTGAATCTGTGCCACGAAGGATTAAGGCAGTTCTGAAGGCAAAAGGGGGTCCAACCCGGTACTAGCAAGGTGTACCTAATAAAGTGGCCGGTGAGTGTATATATATATATATATATATATATATATATATATATATATATATATAAATATATATATATAAATTTGTATTATTCATAGCCACCAGACATTCAAGCGCAGGCGACCACTAAACTCCCAACTTGAAACACAAGGATGTGATCCTAAAGAGACTTGCGTCCGTCCGTCCTACCTTGTCCGTCTTCTTGTCCTGCTTGACCAGGATGGCGAGGTTCTCCTTCAGAGTCCGGACGATGTCGACCGGACTCTTGTGGGACTTGCCGAACAGCGGCATGGTGGCTGTCTTGCGCGCACGCGACACACGCGTGTCCCGGTAGCTGGAGGGGGAAACACATACGTCACATGCTGGGTTAGAGATAACACTGATAACGCCGTCTCGGTGAGGTCTCTCTTCGACGCTTGTTGGAGGTCTTGCTTTTAAAAAAATAAAAGAAACATCGAGTCGTACAAAATTTTAACCCTTTAATTGACTGGATTTACTTCTCTGACATTAAATAACATACTATATCTATTATATATGATAAGTACATCCACAAAACCTTATATCATATGTTGCATAATGCAACTACACTGCACTCCTTGACTTTTCATGTTTTTCTATTCGGTCAATGCATACTACAGCGTTTATCGCATACTAAGCAACGTCGTCAGGAGACACGCAGGACTAAGGATCGCCCTTCCCGGTCGCTTTAAGTCAGCTACTAGCGCAGGGCCGGTTGCTTTGGCCTCTGGTGTGTGGCCCCCTTTTCACAGGTCATCAGTAGCAGGGTAGAGTAACTTCCTGTTTCCTGTCATTTTAACATTAGGTCGGTTTTATTTATGCCGTGTCACAACCCTAACGCGGTCAAGTGTATATTTACTTGCAGGGCACAAAATTAGCACCCGCCACCCGCCAAATTCTGGTAAAATATGCAAGTGGCTGGTAGATTCGCTTCACTTACCAGCCGACAAAAACACAGTGGTAAAATTCAACATTCACTAGCCATTTGGCCGGTGGACAAACAAGTACATTTTGACTAGTTGTGTCTTTACTGGTGCACTGCAGACCCATGACTCACGTTACGAGCTACACCTGTGATTTTCCGACCTTTTTCTGTGAAAAGGGCCCCTCGCCGCTCGCCGCTTTCTCAAGAACCACTCAGCCGAGTGTGAAGTCGATGGGGATGAACGGTTTGTCGGGACGGACGGACATACAGACACTCCTTCCATTTTTAATCAGATTGCCGAAGACAACTTGGGATGGTTTTTTGAGCACATTTAGAGAAGAAGAGCGGCGTGCCTTTATTACACACACACACACACAAACACACAAGTTCATCCCCTTCTCCCACAGATGTGTCACCCGCGGCCGGTCGCGCTCGTCATGCCAGATTCCTCGCGCTCCCGAGACATGAAATCCTGAAAGGCATCTCGCGCCTGCAAATCCACTTTGACACCCGGCGCTTTAAGGGCAGACGGTCTTCGTGTCGAGACGCCATCGCCAACCCCCGTGTGTTGCAACAGCACCGCAAGCGCTACGGATGCGTGCCAGTGATCATTGTGAGCCACAAATGACAGACGGTTTTTGGTCTGTACTACTCTGCTATGGCCGTAACCAAATACCTTCTTGTCAGTATTATCTGTAGACTAACGTTATTAAGGGCTGCAAATCGATTAATAAATAATTGCAAATGCCATCACAAGTTACCAGAGTCCAAAGTGATTAGACGTTTAATGGGCTTGCTTTATCCGACAGGCAGGCCAAGAAACCAAGTATTCATTTTATGGATTTAAGGATTCATGACCAAACATTTGAATTTCTGAAGCATCAAATGTTTGGTATTTGTACCAAACTATTGCTTATATAGCATAGACAAAATATTGATGTGTGACGTAAGTTTTTATGCGGTGCGTGGTTTGGCATAATTTTCCACGTCTTGTCACGTCACAGCTCTCAATTTCGACCTAGGCTCTCAATTTCGCCCAAAGGTCAAATGCTTCATGGGCATATACAGAAACGAGGAGCAGCAATGTTGCGTCTACATTTCTACTTCTCGTCGGTGATGCCGGTTCAACTCTCTGCCCAGCGTGTAGAAGACGTCTTACAAAAAAAGCATCGAGGCAAAATCCAATAACACGTCGTTAAAAACCATTAAACCAACAGGAGTGACTCCGCTGTGGGTCCTTAAAGATAACACAGGAGTGCGCGATAGCTGGCGTGTCGCGCAACAACCCTGTGGGACTTTTACAAAGCCAGAGAGTCCTTCATACGTGCCGCGGCGTGCACACAGCGTGCGTGGTACATGCGTGTGCGTGTGTAAACAGTGTTTTTCGAGGGCTAGGTCAGGAGCAGCACATGTCAAACTTGTGACTTGCTAATCCACAGTGGGGGGAATGTGAGCATATTAACCCGGCCCTCGCTCAAAATCGCCCTGCGCAGCCCCGCCGCCGACCGTCTCCCTCTCCCTCTCTCCCTCAGCCCTCCCTCGGCGACTCGGCTCTGTTGTGACCCGATCCTGAAGTCGGATCCTGCTGCCGTGGCAACGGCGTCGCCCCCTTCCCAATGTGCGGTTGAACTCTCTCACGCGGTGACTCACGCCGTATCGTCCGTCCGACGTCTCGCCCTAGCTTAGCCCCCGAGGCAGGGCAGGGTTTTTCAGATGGCAGGACCAGGAGGGAGGGGGAGGGGGGGGGGTGTAGTGACATCATAATGACATCACAGTTGAAGGTCTAGCGCGGCGGACTGAACGGCGACACTACTACAAGGCGTGAGCGGCGCTGCAGTAGGAAAACAGGTTTTTGCTGGAGAAAGAGAGTAGGAGGTGTGATAAGGATCAGGGAACCGTTCCTGTTGAAGGTTTTATGAAACCTAAACTAAACTAAATCCATATTTAATAATAATAATAATACATTTTATGTATAGAGCTTTAAAAGATACTCGAAGGCACTTGACAGAAACAGTAAAGCAATAAGATATACTTATTACCATACATATGGTCATATATTTGTGTTATTACCACATGTTACGGTTTTGACTGCGTCCACAGGACCAGGAGTGTTTCGTTTCCTTCGTCAAACATGTGAAGCACTTTGTAACACACACACGCACACGCACACACACACACACACACACACACACACACACACACACACACAGGCACGCGCACACACACAGGTCTGTTTGCCGTCCGCTACGGACACGAAGCGAGAGAGAGAGAGAGAGAGACATCACAAGGTTTTCACCTGACAAAGACATAATGCCTCGCATTGTCCGGGGCCTGGGGAGCAGCTAGGGCCCGGCCGGACCCGCCGAGGAGGAACTTTACTTCACACACTTTTGGCTTCCTACTTCCTCCTCCTCCCTGATGTGTGAGGAGGAGCACGCCGTGGAGACAAGACAAGAGACCGCGCGGGTCACCTGGCAAACGGCAGCAACATCTTTACGGACATTTTTCCACCATTTTAGTAGCGACCCAATGAACATCGGAAGACCGACGG
>JAOPHQ010000604.1:145000-175000 GCA_030340625.1 Merluccius polli
CCCCCCCCGCCATGGGGTATACATCAGATATCTCCACCCATTGTGTAGGTGACATACGATACACAGCAGATCCAAAGGAGGTGGAGGCTGGGGCGGCGGCGGCGGCGGGGGAAATCCAGATCAAGAGTATCCCGCCAGAACTAGCGACGCCCAACTGAGCACGGCACAACACGCAGGCAGAATCCGATTTTTAATGTGGAAATAAATATAAAATAAGAACATCATTTCGCTGAACTAAACACCGAATGAAAACCTGTGTATAGGCCTGGCGATGTGTCGATGGCCGGCAGCGTGCGAACGTCTGTCAAGATCCACCTCACACCTGATTTTTTTTGTTTTTGGGGACGCATTTGGTCTCGCGGCCGTCTTGTTTCCAGTGGACTCGCCCGTGGACGCAGTGAAGCATTCCTCACCGGTGACAGCGGCGCCCAAGCGTTCGCAGACTCACAGAGGATTGTGCACAGAGTGGTTGTACTCGTAAGACCGGTGCGGCGCTGAGCTGTGTGCTTCCTGTGGATCTTTACTTTGTAAAGTTGTTTGGTTTTTTTTGCGTAACGCAACACATTGTGTGCCTTCCAACCCGGGGGTCATGCTTCTCTGACAACATTTTGTCGGTATAAATGAATATTATTTATAATATGTTCCATTTTTCTGACCTTGATTACTATTTAAACACTGCATATACAGTATATACTGCATAAATACTGAAATACTGCATAAATACTGAAATACTGCATAAATACTAAAATACTGTATAAATACTGCATGGATTTTCAATGTGAAATATTTAGGATTAGGAAAAGGTACGAAATTGGGGCGTTTTGATGCGCTAAACTATGAAAATGTGATTTTCATCATTATTTCATTGGAAGCGTTTAGTTCCTTGATCAAGTACAAATACCACGCATGTGCTGCTTGATGCTTAAGGAATTCAAATGTCTGGTTCATGGATCATTATAACATGAATACTTTAAGTTTTCTTGGCTGCTTGTCAGATAAAGCAAACACATTTAAGACATGACTTTGGACTCTGGTACCTTGCGATGGCATTTGCTATTAAAAAAAACGATGACCATGAAAATAATGGGTAGTTAACTTGCGG
Source organism: Merluccius polli (assembly GCA_030340625.1). Classification (NCBI taxonomy): domain Eukaryota; kingdom Metazoa; phylum Chordata; class Actinopteri; order Gadiformes; family Merlucciidae; genus Merluccius; species Merluccius polli. The sequence continues at coordinate 146,103 of JAOPHQ010000604.1, forward strand.
CCCTAGTTGGATGGCGTCACAAGCGGTTCTAGTAGGACCAGGGACTGACCGGAGCTGCTCAGAGACTGGGAGGACTTGGACTCGGAGGCGAGGGCCAGGAGGTTCGCCGAAGACGCCCAGCCTTCCTTCCCGCTGCGGAGGTTCTTCACAAACCTAGAGCGGGTTCAGGAGATCGGTTATTATCCACAGAGGGAGGAAATACAGTTCACCTTAAATAGACGAATAGACGATCCCGAGAACAAAAGTATATATATTTCATTCAATTTCTCTTCGCCAATGAGTTAAGATTCAGATACAACTTCAAGTGACTCGAAGTCACGCCACTTTTTCACTAAAGCTATCATTTTTATTCAAATTTACATTTTTTTTTGTCTTTACAGACAATATAATATTTAGAGAGAAATAGAGAGAGTTATGAAGCTCTGCTCTTAAGACACTACTTACTTCCAAATCATTTTGAATAAAAAAATCCCATTAATGCTGCTGTACTGTTAATGTTTCCTGACAATGTCGTTTTTTATTTATCCATTTAATTCAACTTTATTTGTAACTGTTATGTTGTTGACTTACCTGGGGACTACAGATGTAAATTAGCCTCTTGGCTAACTCTGACACATTTACATCGACGTGTGAACTAAAATGTTGATTGATGTGTACTGCCAAATAAATAAAATAAAATAAATTCTAATGCGATAAAAACATTCAATAATTGTACCATTGTCCTTCCTCTCCTTCTCTGATCAGCTGGACCACGTCTCCGCTCTTGACGGACAGCTCTTGAGGCCCCGCCTTCTCGCGGTCCGCCATCACAGTGTACTTCCCGGGGCTCTGTGGGACGAGTCGTTCATTCAGAGGAATATTACATGTCTGAATAAATCCATGAGCGCATTAAACCTGCCTAAGTTGAGACTCACCGGCTTCTTCCCGCCGTCGTCCTCGGGGTCAGAGGTCACCGGGTCCTCGCCGCTGGAGTAGCCCTCGTGGTCCTCCGAGGCGTCCACCGAGAGCGAGGCCTTGCTCCACCCTAGAGGGGCGGGAGGGGAGAGAGTCAGACGAGCGGCCGGTGGCTGAAGGTGCTGGTGGTGGCGGGGGTGGTGTTGCCGAAGCGAGATGTTTGAATGTTGCTATGGGAACCAGGGGGGCTGATGCGAGACAGTGTGGTGGGAATGGGACTAGAGCTGAGAGTGAGTGAGCACATACACACACTGGGGGGTGGAAAAAATGAAATAAAATCGATTCACGTAAGTATCGCAATTTTTGTTTTTTCTGCAATCACCAGTAGCATGAGCAAAAAAAAGTTTAAAAAAGTCAACAAAAATTGCAATAAATCGTAATATCGAATCGCAATACTTAAATTCCAATGCATATCGAATCGACACCCGAGTGTCGCGATAGCATGGAATCGGGAGATATACGCACATCGTCCCGGCCCTGTTACACGCATAGCAACGCACACACAACACACACGTGGGTAAAAATCACACACACACACACACACACAAACCCCCCAAAAAGGTATAATCCCACGGATGGGGGTATGTGTGCCCCCTAGGGGTACATCGAAGGATTGCAGGGGGTACTTGGATACTTGGGTCCTTTTTGTTGTTTTAATATTGGTCATGAACAATTGTAAAATAATGCCAGGGTACATTAGCGAACCACTGGACTAGAGCGAGCAGACAGAGAGCCAGACAGAGAGCAGACAGAGAGCCAGACAGAGGGCCACAACCCGAGTTAGCAGTCACTTCAAACCACTTCAAACCACTTCAAACCTTTGCGAGAGTTACATGAAAAAGAGAGAAAGGGTGAGGACAGAAGTCACCCGACAAGCAGACCGCAGGCCTCAGGAAACAAGGGACCCACCGACGTTGGCACACAGTGCGTGTATGAACAGGGGCGTAGCTTTGGTTTGAACATTGGGGGGGCCGGGGGGGGCCGGGGGGGCCTCCCTTCCCAGGAGACTTTGAGCATCATCAACACCTCATTTCCTGCATTATGCTGAATTGTTATGCACCCGTTTGTGCCTTTTCTGCATCCATTTATGGTGGAAATGTCTTCACTTATGGAAAAGGAAACACAAAATTCAGCCACCAGCCAGGTGATAATTCACAATATGCTGGAATATAATGCAGTAAGGCTCTCAGGCGTTCAAATATTTATTCTCCCGCAAGATCCACATTCCTCATTTAACGTTATCCCTGCTGAGTCAACACGCATGAAGGCGTGGTTTACTCTTCTGTCCTCTTATCGGGTCTTCTGTTTGCGGACGTAACGTCTTTAAACGCGGCGCCTGTTCACTGTGACTCGCCGTTCGCCGCCCGGAGGCGCTCTTCTGCGTCTCGGCTCCAGTTGGTCCAAAATGGGACCGCCGGACCGCTAACCAAGACGCCACGTAGCTCTCATATGGGGGTCACCGAGGTCACCTTGTCTAGGCTTAAAACCAAAGGCGACCCGAGCGTTTGCAGGCGTGGCCGCCACCCTCCGGACCCGTTTTCCGGCTATAAAAAAAAAACGCAGCTGATCGTTTATGAGACGCTGTTAAAAACTCATCTGTTGTTTCCTAAGCACTCTGTCTTTGTAATGTGGGCTCGGCCTTCTGTGTAGTTTATTGTTTTTATTGCTTATGTGCTTGGCTTCTGTGTTTGCCTTATGGGTCATTTCATACTTTTATACATTTGTATACCCTTATTTCCGGTTGTAGCCGCTTCTCTCGTATCTGTTTCTCTTCGACGTTTGCATTGTGCAACACCTTGTAATCATTTGTATTCATTCACTGCGGACTGTGTGTGTGTGTGTGTGTGTGTGGTTGATAGCTGGTCTACAGCCTCACCTGGTCTGAGTCTGAGACTGATTGGACTCTGGCTGGGGGGGGGGGCTGCACACCTGTGGTGCATGAGAGTAATCATGGCACCCAGGATAAACCAGCTATCACCACACACACTCAGGAGACTTCCCCCTGACACCCACTACCCCTGGCACCCCCCCCCCCCCCCCCCATGCCCCAATCTGGTCTCCACACTGCACTACTCTATTTATATTTCCGTTTCAAATTCACAATTCATTTGCACTACTACTGTTAGTCTATATTTACTTATAAAACCGTTTTGCACAGTTTCATCTATTGCAGCGCCGCATCCCTGCATTCTATATTCACTTTGTATTCATTTTTGTATTTATTTTATATTACTATTTATTGTTTAAATAATATCGTTTATCTTCTTGATATTTTATTTTCATTTACACTTTTTCGGTAAATTGCACTATATGTACCATTGCTGCTATGACGACTGAATTTCCCTTCGGGGATCAATAAAGTTCGTATCTATCTATATGTCTATCTATATATATCTATCTATATATATATATGTGTATATATAGATATACTACAACCGTCTACCTGTGTCTCGTGTCGGAGGAGCCCCAGCAAAAGCCGAAAACCGAGGAAAACCGCCGCATCTACATACCCCTCAAATAGGCCACGGCGTGCGGCGGCGGCGGAAGCCACCAGAAACCACGACATGCCCATCGCTAGCGTTTAAAAAAAAAGGAAAAAAAAAGGACCACAAAGGAGGGCTCACGGCCGCACACCACAACACCACAGCACCACCACCACACAGGGAGAACCACAGGCAGACACACTCCCAGTACTCCCAGTACTCCCAGTACCTCGCCTCTTGCTCTGCAACAGGCTAGACGTGCTCATCCATTTGACGCGGCTCAGGGGGACATGGGGTCCCGGCTCTAGATGAGGGGAGGAGGAGGGAGAGGGGGGGGGGGGGGAGACAATAATATAACCGCTGGGTGGGAGAGATGAGATCCTTCGCTTTCGCTACGGGTCGTCTCGGTCTCGGTGGCGGGGGACCGCCGCCATTTTGGAAGCATAGGAGTTGTTAGTTATCGTGTTGGTAGCTTGAAAACCGCCGCAGCGTTTCTCATGCGAGGCGCGGCAAAAATAAAGTTTTCAGTATCCTAGGTTACGGTATATTTACGTTGATTTTAGGATTTTACAGGAATACCACTCTCTGGAGTCCTCTCAATATGGCGGAGTATCGCCATAACCAAAACTCCCATGATGCACTCTGATGTACAAGCCCTATGGATCCAGGAAGTCCCAATCTGGTTTTATGTTGGCGCCGGCGGTTTGAATTTTTGACCTTGCAGACGTCGCCATTGTCCTAAAGACCCCCCCCCCCCCACAAGGCATCTCATACACATTACAATGTGAACCTGCATAAATAAAATATATACAATTATATTAATATTATATTAATAGTACATATTCAACATATTAATAGTATATATTCAATATATCTATCTATATATATTATATATGTAGTATAATATAATATAATCTATATACACACACGTGCGCACACACACACACACACACACACACACACACACACACACACACGCACACACACACACACACGCACACACACACACACACTCACACACACACACACTTCCTGCATCTTGCCTCCCTTTCCAAATGCAGGGAAACAAACCACGAAAAATACACAAAAACACACAAAATAAAACTTCTACTCCCACATTTCTGCACACAGCCCACGACAACAACACACAGCTACAGATCTACATTTACAACAACACAAAGGGTCGTCTTGGGGAATGTAGGACAACAGGGTGGACAGGTAACACACACACACACACACACACACACACAGCTCGTCTGAATGTGTGTGTGTGTGTGTGAGCAGATTATTTGTGTCATGGTGGTTTTTCTTTTCATGAGGATCCTAAAAGCGTCTGTGATGATGACGGCGGTGACGACGGTGGTGACGGCGGTCTGGGGGTTAGGATGGGTGAGGTTTCGGATATACCTCTGAACCCAAAGGGGGTGGGGGGTTCGCTTTTGAGCGAGTTGCGCTTGCAGCCGGGGTCGGGACTCGCAGCGGTTCCTGCGCCACAGAGCCGTAAAAAAAAAAGTAGAGATAAACAAAGTTCTTGAGTATAAGATGAATGATGTCGCGCTGTAAAGGACGTCCGTCTCTTGGAAACGATTGCAAATTAGCCGCGCGTCACCAGAGATGGCGCTGTGTGCCCCCTGCAGTCTGACTGAGTTGGGTCAGTCTGTACATGTTGACCCCATTTACTGGGGCAACAACTGAGAAGTGAGAAGGTGAGATATAAAAAAAAAACGGAAACACTGCGAGAATGTATATAGGGCCCCTATTTTACCACCAGGTGTGAGCCACTACAAGTCGAAATCTACCCTCTAGTGACATCACAAGTGGGAGTGTCCACCCAGCTGTGTGAGGGATAGATCAGCCTACCAGTTGGTACGGTCCACTGGGTCGGCTGGTAGACTGATCTAATGGCTGATCAACTTCACACCTGGTGGTGACGTACTGGCCCTTTAAATATGCTTTGTCGGCATAAAATCATCAGTAAAACAAAAAAGAAAGACTCAACACAAAGTCTGTGTGTGTGTGTGTGTGTGTGTGTGTGTGTGTGTGCGTATGTGTGTATGTGTGCATGTGTGTGTGTGTATGGATCTGGGTCAGGATTACGCCTAGCAACAGTCACACACCGACTCTAAAGGGATGCTATGTTCTCACAGCGTTACCTTTAGGACTCTTGCCGAAGCCCTGCAAAGTGAACCGCTTTTTACACACTGAGGACCGCTCAGCGGTGGGACTGGTGGTCCCCGACTCATCTGGAAACATGAGGGAGGGATCGATGGACGCGGGACGAAATAAAAGGCAGAGCGGAGAGACCGTAGGCAAGGAGGGGAGAAATGGTGAGAGAGAGAATCAGCGAGAAACGCATGAGGAGGTGGGGGAGGTGGTGGAGAAGGAGAAAGTCACCCAAGGAGAGAACTAGGAGGGAACTCTTCACATAACATTTGAGTTTTTCCTGCATGAGTTACCCAGAACTACTGATCCAGCGGTCCTACTATGTTATAGCAGAACTACTGATCCAGCGGTCCTACTATGTTATAGCAGAACTACTGATCCAGCGGTCCTACTATGTTATAACAGAACTACTGATCCAGCGGTCCTACTATGTTATAGCAGAACTACTGATCCAGCGGTCCTACTATGTTATAGCAGAACTACTGATCCAGCGGTCCTACTATGTTATAGCAGAACTACTGATCCAGCGGTCCTACTATGTTATAGCAGAACTACTGATCCAGCGGTCCTACTATGTTATAGCAGAACTACTGATCCAGCGGTCCTACTATGTTATAGCAGAATTACTGGAGGGAGGCGGTGCAGAGTCTGGGCCGGAAACGAGACACTGCAAGGGGCGAAGTTACGCCTTGCTTCCTGTCTCATTACGGAGATATTCTACCAAAAAGAAACTCATTCGCGCAGATTTGAATAAGTGTATTTCTACAGTGGTCAGTCTACACAGTGTTGATATGAAACCTTTACAGACACTTTTTTACAGTTTGCTACTGCTGGATGAGTTTATGTTCGCCAATCACGCGCTTACAGATCCCCTCCAGCAACACGATTGGTCGCAACAAATATAAAGCGAAAGAAAGTGTAACGCCCGGTTCACCCGGATTTGAGCTCGTCTGCCATCAGACTTTAGGTTATTAACCTAAAGTCTGACTTGTGAGACTATGCCACATGTAATCCGACACTCACCTCTGTGTTTGGGCGAGGAGACGGGGTCGGAGGTCGCGACGGCCTCCGTCTTCTTCTCCTCCGGCTTCTTCTGGTTCTTGGGGTTGCCACTGCGGAAAGGACTGGAGACGGAGACAGAGACGAAGGGGGACAAAGTGTCAAAATGAGGAAAGTGGGAAATAAGGAAAGCTGTTAAAGAAAATGTCAAACCAGGAAAATAAATCGGACATCCCATAATAGTGTACAGAGAACGATAGAAGTTGCAAATCAAATGACCACCTTTTGTTGTTTTGCATTGCATTGGCTGTGAACGTCGCTTTGTGTCGACGTGAGGGTTTTATTAATGTGTGTGTGTGTGTGTGTGTGTGCGTAGGTGTGTGTGTGTGTGTGTGTGTGTGTGTGCGTGTGTGTGTGTGTTGTACGATACACACCTGAGTGAGCTGTTATTGCCGGTGGGACTGGGGGAGTCAGCGCTCTTCAGTTGGCTGGCTTCTGAAACAGACACTACACGCACTTAGACACCTAATGTACAGAACATATACATATACATATAATGTGTGTGTGTGTGTGTGTGTGTGTGTGTACCTCGGCAGGCCTTCAGCTGTTCTGTCAGTACTTTGCGTATCTCGTTGACCCAGGACGTTTTAATCTCCGGCGACGGCGCCTGGACCACGACATAAACCAAACAGAAGAGCAGAAACGGCCGATTAAAAACAAAACAAATGTTGAAATTTAAGTCGATGTTCAGATTTTCTCGAGCAACTCGAGAGCCTGGGTGGACCCTACCTGGACGATGAAGACCTCCTCTCTGGAGTTGCACCAGATCTCGAACTTCTTGTGGTCTCCTTTGGCGTTCTCCGTAATGCCGACCGCACTCATCTGAGGAACAGGAGACGGGGAAATGAGTTTACACTCCCACTTGTGATGTCACTAGAGGGTGGCGGCATCGCAATTTTGTAAAGGCTTTATAATGGCTGATCACACTCACGCCTGGTGGTGAAATAGGGGCCCTTTAAAACGAAAGGCACATTATTTACCGTCACTCTGACACAATATACATATATAGAAATGATAAGACTATAATAAAAGAATAAAAAAAGAATAATATAGATAACAGCCAAAGCTGTGAGTGAAACTGAGGCGAGTCAATGTGACACTCGCAGGTCTGGCTTCTGTGTAACCTTGTTTAGTTAACTATACAAATAAAGTTATCATTATTATATTAATGTATTCACACAAGAAAACCCTTTTTTTAGTAATCATTAACGTAGATAGTGCAGGTTTAGATACAAATACACTTCCTCCCTACACGCCGACATTCGATTGAAATCGAATTAGAAAGACGGCGTCGCCGTATCCGCTCGCCGCCGTCGCCGCCGGCGACCACTCACGTTGAGCGAGTGCTTGAAGCTGTAGGACGGCGCCTTCTCGTAGCCCTCGCCGCTCTCCTCGCGCCGCTTGCAGAACAGCAGCGCCTTGGGGTGCAGGAAGAGGTGCCGCTGCATGGGCTTGAAGCGCGCCAGGTCCTTCACCTTGGCGTGGCCCTTCTTGTGCTCCGTCCACACGCTGAACGAGCCCTGCATCAGCAGGCGGCCCAGCTCGGCGAGGTTACCCTGCGGAGGCGGACGGCACCAGTGTTACTGAAAACGGTACCCTGTTTTACTAATTACTGTTTCCGTGGTTACAACGCCGTTATCGTTACTGAACGTTAAATGCGGTGCGTTGCTATGAATTGATTGAATAAACTGCGTAATCCGATTCTGATTGGCTAAGGCAGAGTCATGTTTCACGGTAGCCAATCGGAGCTGGTGTTTTTACACACAAGCCAGGCCACACACACACACACACCAAACAGATTGGAAGAAGCAGCAGAGACGGCGAGTCCGGAGCAATCCGATGAAAAGTTGGCATTTTCAAGGTGGAGATATAAGCACTACTTCAAATTAATTTTCATTTCAAATTAATTCAGAAAAATCCAAATTCTTTGACATATATCAAACTTTTTTCTTTCTTTTTTTTACAGTAACGCAAATAGTTACCTTCCCTGGTAACTAGTTACTTTTATGATAAAGTAATTCAGTTACTAACTCAGTTACTTTTTGGAACAAGTAGTGAGTTTTTTTTTCTCCCTTACTTGTATTTGTTTACAGGCCAGTCTTGGCCTCAATATGGTGGCGAGGTTGAAGTACGACCCAAAGGCCAATACGGTGTCTATATATATATATATATATATATATATGTATGTCTATGGGCGGTACCTCATAGCCTGTGATGGCGATGAGGTGCATGGAGTCGTTGACGGCCTTCAGGATGCCCAGGATGGACGACAGCGCCTCCTGCAGGGCGTCGCAGCCGCCGCATCCTCGGCTGTACTTCAGCAGCTCCTAGTGGGGGGGGGGGGGGGGGCGGCACGCACACAGGGTTAAAGCTGCTCACACACACACACACACTAATCTTGTGCACACACACACACACACACACACTCTGAGACACTACTCTCTCTCACACACACACACACACACTACTCTCTCGCACACACACACACACACACACACACCTTGAGCAGCAGCTGGTACTTGGTGATCCTCTGGACCGGTTTGAGGAGGTACGAGTCCAGGCCCAGTTTGTGTTCCAGCTTCTTCTGGCACTCCTGGAAACATCAGAAGATAACAGAACCGGCCTATGAGACGCACCTTGATGATGACCCTTAAAATGTTTAGGCGATTTTGGGGCGATTATGAACGTCGAGACGTCGATCGATGAATTAAATATCGGACCGAATGCGGTCGCGGTCAGGTTTAAGGATCGGGTTTCAGGGGTTAAAAAAAGGGTGAAGAACCTGACCTGGAAGAAGGCGCAGTCCGAACACTGGCGCCAGAGGCTCTCGGAGCGAGGCTTGTTCTGGCAGTACGCCTCGTAGATTCGCAGCTCGCTCATCTGCGGGGGGGGGGGGAAGACGGCGAGTTTAGTCATTTATACGGCGCCCTTCAAACACAACGCAAAAACGCCATTCATGGTGCTTCATGTGGGCAGGCAGCCCATTGGAAAAAACATTCAAAGGACAATTATTAGAAGACGATAAAAGACTATCGCTTAACAGGGCATCTGCAGGTTTCAACCAGTTCAATTAAAGACTTTTTAATATCTTTTTAATACCATTTAGAACACATTTAATGCCCATTTCACAGCCAAAAGGCCTTGTAATAAGCGGGATAATGTACAGCAACCAGTCATTATTGTGAAATAAACCCGTTCAAGGTGATGCAGGACCCCGACATGAATTTGAACCCTGCTTATTACAACGGTCTGTAAAGCGGTCTGTTATTCAGAAATAACAGACAGGTAGGACGCCATAATGGACCAATCAGAATCCGGTATTTGCCATATTGTCAGTAGGGAGGACTGCCTACCCGCTCTAGGAAACACCGGCCCACCAGCTCAGGACAGTCTGTGTACGCCTCCAGCTCCTTCAGAAATGTTCTGTGAAGGAACACAAAAAAATAACATTATTATACAAAAATACAAAAATATCCATCCAAAGATGTTTTGGTAGCGATCAAAGGTGTCATCAAGACATTCATACGGGTGAACAGGCCTTTATTAAAACACAGGCAGCAGCACATCTGCAGATCATTTGAGTGATTTGCTCCCAGCCTGACCGTGTGGAGACACCAGATTCAGGACCGGCAGAAAGTGACCACTTTTATACCACAAACATTGTTAATACTTGGTTTTCTGACTGGTCAATCGCCCTCCAAAGGGTGTGCATGACAAAATTTTAGCGGTACACCTATAAAGTCAGAGGCGGCTGGGAGCCGCTGGGGGGTCTTGGCTGGGTTTCCCCCCCACCGGACCGAGACGAGAACCGGCTCCTTACTTATATTTTGAATTTATTAAGGATAGCCCCTTGAGATGTAGCATCTCATTTTCAAGGGGGTCCCTAGACACACATATACACAGAACACATGACAACAATTACACTACTTTACATTATAGACATGACAAATACAGACATCTTGCTCACCCACTCCCGCACACAACCCCCGCCCACATGAGTCTAACATACAGAATAGACTGAATAACAAGAATCAATGATGTGGACATAGCAAGAATAACTAAAATAAAAAAATAAAAAAATAAATAAAATATTATATATATATATATATATATATATATATATATATATATATATATATATATACTGTGTTCCAAATTATTATGCAAATGATATTTTTCTCAGATTTTCCAAAATAGTCGACGCAAACGACAGTCAGCATAATTTTCAAGTCATCAACCGTTGGTTTGATGGATTTGAATGTTATTGAACAAACCTCCCAATGATAACAGTATTTTTTTCAAAAATAAAAATCCTAAAATGCACTGTTCCAAATTATTACACACGACAGAGTTTTATAGCATATATATAACATTTTATAGGTTGTTAAGAACTGAAAATGTTTTGGGAATTTGCAGCATTAGGAGGTCATATTTACCGAAATCAAAAGCTATTTCAATCAAAAACATCTTAACAGGTCAAGTTACATTTTAACATAGGACCCCTTACAGTATATATATAAAATTAAAATAAGTTAGAAACATGAGCAATTTGTTTTGAAGATAGGAGTGTAACAACATCCTGAAACAATGGAAAAAAGGTAATAGAACGCCAAAAACGGGAGGGAGGTCATTCCGGTCCGACTTACTGCTTGTGGAAGTGGTAGATCTGCGGCATGTTGCCGAACAGCACCTCCTTCTTGTGGAGCAGGCTGCTGGGCATGAGGTGGGCCATGGAGGGGTTGTCCATCTCGGCCGCGTAGCCCTGCAGGGGGGGGATCAGACGGCAAGTCATGGAGAGACCCTCGAGAAAAGCTCCTCATTTCACAGCTTCACCTTGCGCATTGCACTTCGTGTATGAACCTACGGTTTGCTTAAGTTGTTTATAGCCCTATTCGGACGGGATTAGTATTACCTGGGGACCTCTAGTAATTTGTATTAATTGCGGAGGTTGTCTGTGATCTTAATCCCGTGCAAATCTGCCATGTCTGTAATTTGTAAAGTAAAAAGTCCACCGCAAATTACCATATTTCACCAAACACAGAGGTCATTTGATAATATTAGTCCTGTGCAAATCGGCATCTCTGTGATTTGGGGTCGTTTTTTGTGTTTTCCGCACCATTTTCTGCCTTTTTCCCAGTCGAGAATTATGGAGGCTGCGTTGGCAATTATGAATGACATTTTTGACAGCATTTTGGGTGCAACTTCAGGAGGCTCATCTCTGTACACAGCATGGAGACCCATTCGCAGAAAGAGCAAGCTCAAATCCATCAGAAGAGCAAAATCTTCGCTTATCCCGTGCGAATGCGTCGCACGAAACACAGACGTGGTGGGGTAATTACTAAAGCACATGAGGTCCCCAGGTAATACTAATCCCGTGCGAATAGGGCTTTTGTCTTTGTGATGTTCCTCCTGTGTCTTTTATTGCACTGATTAGGGAATCGGGAGAAGCGCTCCCAATTTCGTTGTATTTAATACAATGACAATAAAAGGCTTTCTATCTGTATTTATATATATATATATATATATATATATATATATATATATATATATATATATATATACTGTATATATATATATATATATATATATAACAAATCGCTGAGTCGTCACTCACCTCCAGCACACACAGCAGCTCCTCCACGTAGGCCCTCTCGGTCTCCAGCAGCTCGTTCATCACGTGGCTGCGGACAGAGAGACGCGCCGCACACTTGTAACGCATCATCGCCGTTCGTTAAAGGGGAAACTCGGTCGTTTTTTTTTACCTCCCGTTTTATTTATTTATTTGTCTGATTTAGGATCCCCCATTGGCCCTACTACTACTACTTACCGGCGGAGGATGGCGAGGTTCTCCTCCTCCTCGGACAGAGAGGCGTGTCTGGTGCCGCCGTTGAGCAGCGGGGAGTTAACCTGCGCGCCACGCATACGCCAACACACACACACGCACACACACACACACACACACACACACGAAAACACAATAAAAAACTGTTTATAATAATAATATTCATGTGGACAATAATATCACAAAGTTAGTTTCATAGTCGATTAATCTAATGATTCTTTTTTCGATTATTTGATTAATCATTTAGTCTAGAAAGTGTAAAATAATAGGAAATGCTTCACAAGTAAAGTGATAAATGCCAAGAAAAACTAAATTATTGCTTTTATGATGATTCATGAACCAAACATTTGAATTAAACTGCACCATTGGGCTGTTGTTGGGTATTTGTACTCGATAAATGACTTAAACGATTAATCGATTATCAAAATTAGATTTGATTCATTTTCTGGCTTATCGGCTTATCGTTGCAGCCCTATACACATCATTATATACAGTATGTTTTCATACAATGTTGTTATTGAACCTATATTATTTGTATGATGATTATTAATTGTGTTGTACGCTGACTAAACGGTTAAAACAAATTATGTTCATCAAACTGTATTTCTAATTTAGTTTGTCACCGACAATCAATTCAATTCGATTAGTTGGGATGTTTCTGAAGCGCTGACCTTTTTGCAGACGCCGTTCAGCAAGACGTTGTCCTCCGAGTGCCTCCTTTCTTTTCTTCTTTGATCTGAAAGGAAATAAAATGAACGAGTTTATTTCTGACAAATGAACGCCCCCCCCCCCCCCCACCACCCCTTTATTTTCCCTCTCCTTGAATTCTTCAATGCCGGGGGGTTCGACAAGCCGTCGGTCCCCCAGGTCCCCATCGATAGACAACACGCCCCTCGCTTACCGGGAGAGGGGAGCGGAGACTTCACTTCGGGTCTGGGCGCCACGGGCTGAACCGGCCGCGTCTGTTTGGCCGCCAGCTTCTTCAGGCTGACCCGCCGCTTCTCGAACATCTCCTGGACCGACGCCTGCTTCTGGAACACCCTCTCCACTTGCTCCTGCGGGCCGGAGGAGGGGCGGATGATTTGGTTAAAGTCAAAGGGATTTTGGCGAACATATGACAACATAGTGATGGAGATCTTGTTGCCGCTCCGATAGGTCTTGCAGTGCATTCCCTCTCTCTGTGTCTCACACACACACACACTCACACACACACTCACACATCACTATTCATTAAGGCCTGTGACACTTTCAATCTCCTTCACAGCAATTTATTGTCTCTTAACCCCCCTCCCCCCCCCCCCCCCCCCCATCTATTATGCTATAATACAATTTTCACAATCACAATCCTGACTCCTCCTACGTTTTGTCCCCCTCTGGAGTTGTACATATGTCATATGCATGTCATAAGATGTTGGTAAAGCAACATCTATACTTGTATTTTTCAATTTTATGTAATTCAGTTCATTCTGTTTTTCAGCTCATGGGTCTCATTAGCGAATTCAGAATAAAACTTGGTTCTGAGCTGAATGCGGCATAATTGGCTCGCTTTTTATTAATTTAATAATAATAACAATAATAATAATAATAATAATTCACTGCATTTATATAGCGCTTTTCAAGATACCCAAAGCGCTTGACATAGTGTGTGTGTGTGTGTGTGGGGGATATGACACCTCATCCGCTACTTACGCTACGCATTTCACTTATAACACGGCGACCGACTAAAGAAATCAATCAATTAGACGCAAAATACGTCAACAGACCGCGGGTCAGACTTGCGCGCGTCCCGCCGGCCACTCACCCGTAGCTGGGCGGTCACCACCGCCTCGTACTGGGCGCACACGGCGGCCGGGTCGGCGAGCGCGTGCTGCGGCGCCGTCTCCACGTAGCGCTCCAGCTCCCGCAGCGCCGCCTCAGCGCCCTCCTGGGACTGGCAGCGGTCCACCGGCTGGCCGGCCAGCAGGAAGATGCCGTCCTCGCACCAGCGAGACGCCTGGGTGGGGGAGGGGGAGGGGGGGAGGAAAAGTGCGGGAAAAGGAGATTTAGGATTCAAGACCTTTATAACCACTCATAATGAAAGTACATATGAATACCGGAGTAAAGGGGGACGCATGACGCACAAAAGTTACAATATTATATTCAAAAAAGAAAATCTATGTATATTATGTATATATATATATATATATATATATATAGAAATGTAGAAGAAACAGGAGAAGCAGGAATGGTTGGAGATGGACTGACGCTACCCGTACTTTACAGAGTGGAGCAATGAAATGGCTTTATACCCGGTAAGGATTATAATAAAGGATTTATACCCGTTAGTTTTGACTCATGGCTGTCTGAGGCGGGAACCTAAAGATCAGATCAGTAGGGAACCGGGACGCTTAACCCTCTGACCCTCCGGTCGCCATCGGGGAAAAAAGCAAACCACCGGCTTAGCTTACTGTGTCCTCTCTATAGTCAACAGTCGAGTCAACAGGAACGACGCGTTAAGTCGCTTTCCACACAGGTTTCACAAACCGGCGGTCACGGCTGCTGCTCGGTCTCAGCCCACTGCGAGACCCTCGGACCAGGAAAGCAGGAAAGGAAGTTCCCAACGGGATAAATACTCAGCCGTACCTCAGCGCTACAACGATTAGCCGATGAATCGATATAACAACTACCAAACGTTTGCTGCTCGGCGGCACGCCAGCAATTCGATTTGTTCGGTTCATGGATCATTATAACAAGAATACTTTCGTTTTTCTTGGCTGCTCGGTCAGATAAAGCGAGCGCATTTAAGACAACTATTTAGTAGGGGTGGGAGAAAAAAAATCGATTCAGTTAAGTATCGCGATTTTTTTGTTTGACGATTTTTTTATCGATTTTTTTGTTCAAAAATCGATTTTAGTTCCTAGGTGGGAAAAAAATGACTGCCTTTCTCCAGCAGAGGGCGAAATGTTTCAGTTCACAGGAAAAAAATCGACACTATCGAAGAATCGCAATTTAAATCGAATCGGCACCCAAAAAAATCTTAAAATAATCGAATCGGAGAGAAGGTCGGATCGGATAGAAGAGCGTATCGTCCCAGCCCTACTATTTAGGACGTTTCCTAGAATGAGCGATTAATCAGAAATCGGACGAATCGTTGGATGAATGGACGGTGAGAATAGCGGTTGGGGGGTTGCGGGACCCTGCAGGACCTTCTCCAGGGCGGTGTGCAGCTCCATGGCGCGCAGCAGCAGCGTCCGCTTGGTGCACAGCGTGGACGCCACGTTCTCCAGGGCGCCGCGCAGCTCGCTGCACTTGGGCCGGATGCAGTCCTCGGCGTAGTGCGCCGAGTCGATCAGCACGTCGCCGTCCACCGCCAGGGAGCGGGCGCGGTCCAGGACCTCCTGAGGGACGACACACGCGCGCACACACACACACGCGCACACACACACACACACACACACACACACACACACAGTGAAGATCCTGACACACATGACTGAACATTGTGAAAATATTATTGATTATTGTTAGTGTGTGTGTGTGTGTGTTTCTGTGTGTGTGTGTGTGTCTTACACAGGCCTTCTCCTCGTGACCGATGAGCTCCTGGAGGACGTGGTCGGCGTGGGCGGGGCTTATGCTGACCTCAGAGAACTCCGATAACCTGTCCCACACCACATCCAGCTGGGCACGAACCTACACACACACACGCACACACACACACACACACACACACACACACACACACACACACACACACACACACACACACACACACACACACACACACACACACACACACACACACACACACACACACACACACAGGGCTTGTACATCATGACGTCATATCACAATGATCGCCGCCATTTAGGAATTTACAGGACTACAACTCTCTGGAGTCCTCTCAATATGGCGGCGCATCGCCAACAAAAACTCCCATGATGCATTCTGATGTAAAATCCCTGTATATATGTATGCATCTGTTCATTTAAAATTAATTATTATTAATTATTAATTTTGACTTACATTTTTTCATTAGAATAACTATTTGCATACTTACTAACGTACATACATGCTATTACTAGGGTAGAATCCATCAGCGATCGGAGATGGTCAAAAATGAATTAATTAACCAATAAAAAAAAACTTGCATGATGCTCTGTGGAGGTAAGCAGCATGTTGTCAACATTTAGAGCGTCAGCCCTCGAAAAGTTTAACTAAACTCACAAAAGTAGCCTTTGTAGTCATCTAAAAAAATTAAAATCACGTGTTCGTCTCAGAAACGTCGATCGGACACAACTCAACTATTCAACTCACCTCACGGAAACGCTGTTCAAAATGTCGCAGCTGCAGACACTGCTCCAACTTTGTGCGGTGGCGCTCCCAGAAATCATCAAACGCCTTCTCTGTCTCGTCCAACTGGCCCAGAAGTCTGCACAATTACCAGACGGGAAAAGGGGGAAGAGCAGAGTGATAAGGAGGAGAAAGAGGAGGACAAAGTAGGAACATTTACCAAATTATTCGTATGCCTTTTATATATATTAGTCGTATTATTCGTCATTATTATTAATATCATCATCATTATTATTATTATTATTATTATTATTATTATTATTATTATTATTATTATTATTATACTATTTACCGTGTCCAAGCCAACCTCAAGTCAAGTACAGTTTATTTGTATAGCCCTTAATCACAGTTAGACTCAAAGCGCTTCACAGGCCGCATTATATGACGCCCCCTAACCCTAATAATAATAATAATAATTAATTGCATTTATATAGCGCTTTACAAGATACTCAAAGCGCTGACATAGTGTGTGTGTGTGTGTGCGTGTGGGGGGGGGATATTATGACACCTCATCCGCTACCAAGCCCTATAAAGCAATGTTTTTCAAACTGTATAATTACAATAATTATATAATTTTATATATATAATAAGTCAACTAAAATAGACAAGTAAAATAGAAAAGTCATATTTCAAGTGACAGTACTACTACTACTGCTGCTGCTGCGTACCTCTGTACAGTGGCGAGGTTTTCCAGCTCGTCGTGAGTCATGTTGTAGTCCGGGTCGCTGTTCAGGGGTTCGTTGATGGACTCCAGCAGACGACTGCCCTGCGACAGCGCCACCTGCAGGTCCCCCTGAAAATCACCGTTTACATAACATTACATTTACAGTACAATACAAAGCCCTTTGAGACCATCGTCCACGCTACAAACACACGGCATGGAAGATTTGATCACAGCACTGTCGCTCCCAGATGATTAAGTCGAAAAAATGATCGTTAGATTAATCGACTATGAAAATAATCGTTAAAATTTTCTGAACCCGCAGGTAACATAACCCGTACCAGGACAGTTTTTACCCACAAGCCATCAGGCTACTGAACTGCTGACACCAGCGCTTGCACACACATACCGCAAATGACTGGTGCGGTACCCCCCCCCCCCACACGCACACACACACACACACACACACACACACACACACACACACACACACACACACACACACACACACACACACACACACACACTTTAAGAAGGAGGAAAATTTGTTCACTGCACCATATATATTTTTTAAAATATTTTTACTTTGCACTACAATTTATTCATACATTTTTTATAAATTTTTTTATATTGCATTTTATTCTTTAATTCATTGTGTTGTTGTTGTTGTTGTTGTTGTTGTTGTTGTTGTTGTTGTTACTGTGTGTAATGCTGCTGCTACACTGCAATTTCCCAGCTTGGGATCAATAAAGTATATCTATCCATCTATAAAACTACTCTTTACATTGTCTACCACTTCACCAGTTATGTTCTTATTCTGTCACTATTATTATTTGTATTATTATTCTATTCTACTTTGTCTTTTATTTTACTTCATTTTTCTCTAAAGCTACTATTAATTAACTATTAATTAATGCTGTTTTTATTCTATATCTCACAATGTCTATTGTACTCATGATGTAAAGTTGTTTCATTTCATGGCGTGACATTGAGATCAGGTTTGGCGGCGGCCGCTCAGCCGGAGGTCGGCGAGCGCGAGGAGGAAGAGGAGGAGGAGTCGCTCACCTTCATCCGGTCCTTCTTCAGCGTGTGTGTGAGCAGCAGGCCGCTGGTGGCCTCGGCGTCGTTGGGCAGCTCCGTCTCCGCCAGCTCCGTGCCGAAGCCCTGCAGCGTCTGGGCGGTGGTCTTCACCATGAGGGCGAACGCTTCGATGGCCTGAGAGCGCGCAGACACACACAGGCGCACGCACACACACACACACACGCACGTTTTGTTCAAAATAAATACTACACTAAATCCAACGCAGTATCATTACTGTGCATGCTGGAGTAGGTGAGCGTCATGAGTGAGTGAGTGAGCGAGCGAGTGTGTGTGTGTTAAGGGAGTGTATGAGTGCACATTTGTGTGAGTGAGTGAGTGAGTGCATGCGTGCATGTGCATTGGGCATGTGTGCGTGTGCGCATTGTGCATTGTGCGTGTGTGCATTGTGCGTGTGTGCATTTTGTGTGCGCATTGTGCGTGTGTGCATTGTACATTGTGTGTGTGCATTGTGCATTGTGTGTGTGTATTGTGTGCATTGTGTGTGTGCGCATTGTGCGTGTGTGCATTGTGCATTGCGTATTGTGCGTGTATGCGTGTGTGTGTGTGCATTGTGCATGTGTGCACATTGTGCGTGTGCATTGTGCGACTGTGCAAGTGTGCGCGTGGACTCACGGTGCGGTGGGAGATCCAGGTGTGGTGGTTGTACTCCTGCGTGCCTCCGAGTTCGGCGGTGAGCTGCGCGGGGTCGATGTAGGCGTGGAGCTCCGTCACAGAACTCAGCATCACCACCTGCAGGGGGAACAGCGCCACTGCATGACCATAATAATAATAATAATAGAGTAATAATTTATTTATAAATAATTTATTTATAGAGAACTTTTCTAAACCCTCGTTACAAAGTGCTTCACAGAAGGCAACAACATTACAATAAGAAAATTTAAAAAAAAAAATCAACTAATAAAATACGATAAAAAGCAAATAAAACAGAGCAAATAAACAGGGTATCTGCAGGGTTCAACCACTTCAATTTCATTTATCTGAGCAGTGTTGCTTGTTGTCTGACAACAAAAGTATCCTGCTCAACACAGGTCAACAGAGCTGGCCCACAGCAACCCTAACCCTACAATATGTCACATCAAATACATAAACGTTTGTCATTAACGATTTAGGGTTTATTATTTTTTCTCTCCCGACAGTAGCGGAAAAAACATTTAAGACCTCTGCAAATGATAACCTGCAAATGATATCGCATTGTGAGGATGCACACACACACACGCTTCCCGCCTCTAGGCTTCAGGCGAAGGATTCCCACACCTTCATCTTGAACTCATCCCTGTTGAACTTGAAGAGGAAGTCGGACAGCGTCCGCTGGAACAGAGTGGAGGGACGCAGCACCAGAACCACTTCCACATTCCCAGGAAATGAGCCCTGAGAGACGGAGACGGAGAGGGAGAGACAGACAGAGAGAGAGACAGAGAGAGAAAGGGAGGTAAAAAAGTGTTTCATGCCAAAAGGACCTCATTTTAAAGGTTCACTATATCAAGACGAAATCCACGAACGGACAAAACACGCGTGTTTTTTAAGAAAGCCTCAGTGAATTGCTCTACCCAGTCTGGGACCAACAAATCAATAATGTACACACAAACACACGCACACACACACGCACACACACACACACACACACATGCACGCACGCAGCAGAGAAATGCGATAGCAAGGCTGGAAATGAGTACTGCAATAACTATAATAATAAATGCAATAAATACATTTTGCGGGGAAAAAAACACCACCAGTCACGCAGCGCCCCACGCGCCTTTCCAGTCTCGCCCCGGGGCCAACAATGAGTCTCCAAAAACGTTAAATTTAATTAAATTAGCATTTTTTAACAAAGGCCTTTTTTTTAACCCCCATGTAATACGCTCTGGGGCATTTAGGAACATTTATCTTATTTTTTTCCTATGTTGCATGACAGACTAATATTCAATGACTCCAATGAAAATGAGCAGCGGTTCATCTCACTGTGAAGCGTCTGGTGAAACCCTAGAGAGCAGCGGTTCACCTGGTGAAGCCCTAGAGAGCAGCGGTTCATCTCACTGTGAAACCCTAGAGAGCAGCGGTTCATCTGGTGAAACCCTAGAGAGCAGCGGTTCATCTGGTGAAACCCTAGAGAGCAGCGGTTCATCTGGTGAAACCCTAGAGAGCAGCGGTTCATCTGGTGAAACCCTAGAGAGCAGCGGTTCATCTGGTGAAACCCTAGAGAGCAGCGGTTCATCTGGTGAAACCCTAGAGAGCAGCGGTTCATCTGGTGAAACCCTAGAGAGCAGCGGTTCATCTGGTGAAACCCTAGAGAGCAGCGGTTCACCTCACTGTGAAACCCTAGAGAGCAGCGGTTCATCTGGTGAAACCCTAGAGAGCAGCGGTTCACCTGGTGAAACCCTAGAGAGCAGCGGTTCATCTGGTGAAACCCTAGAGAGCAGCGGTTCATCTGATGAAACCCTACAGAGCAGCGGTTCATCTGGTGAAACCCTAGAGAGCAGCGGTTCATCTGGTGAAACCCTAGAGAGCAGCGGTTCATCTCACTGTGAAGATCATGATTATGGGGGGCCCTTGGGAGCACCAGGGTACACAAACCCAGGACATGCTTTCACACACACACACACACACACACACACACACACACACACACACACACACACACACACACACACACACACACACGTACACACACATACACACACACACACACACACACACACACGTACACACACACACACACACACACACACACGAATACATGACAACGGATATGAAGATGAAGAATTTCATGACCATCAACACGTTCAATACTATTTGGGGAAGAAAGGTTTGTCGAAAATTAATATTGGTGAAATAATGATAAAAATAGAAAGAGGGAGAGAGAAAATTAAATAGTGAAGGAGATCACTTTTTAGAATAGTATTTACTCTACACTTCATTCACAACATATGTAGGCCTACAGCAAATTATTTTATTGAAAAATTATTATTTATTGAAACAAAACCTGAAGGACAAGATTTTCTTGCAGTTTAATACCAGAATTAACAAAATGTAACCGCTTGTGTCCAAAGCCCAAAAACCGGGCGTCTCTTTCTTACATCCTGGACATTTGTACTCGTTATAAAGCTTATCAGGCTTTCCATTTTGAAATATAAATCTGTGCCTTCAGCTGCGATTAATATTGCATTTCCTGCTGGAAGTGATTTGTTCATGAATTCATTTTTGATATACTATATATAATTGATATACACTTCTAAGCATTTTTTTTAAATCTCGTTTGGCCCGCCGGAGCCTGAATGAGTAATGTGATTAGTCTGATGGAAACCATCCATGACCCACATGACAGAGGCGTTCATTTTCCACCGAGTGTGTTTAATCAGAAAAAAAGCCATTTCTCAGATTGTCTTTTGTTTCCATTAAACGTCCATTAAAATACGCGACGGACGCCATGTTGCCAAATGAATATTACACAACAATAAGCGGCAGACCGTATCTGCCCCCCCCTCTCATACCAACATAATCAGTTCGTCCCGCTCTAAACACGACCTTGTGACGCGTGATCAATGTTTTAATCGGTTAAATCGGTTAATCGGCAAATGTTGTTGTATTCTTGTTTTCAGTCGGCCTCAACAGCGTAGTGTGAGACGTACGCAACTCCTATAAATCATCACAATAACACAGATATGATGTGACGTGTTTTGAATGTGCAGAGGGGACCCCCGGCCCCCCCTGCTTAATGCCCCGCCCCCCCAACATTCAAACCAACGCTACGCCCCTGTGTGTGAGACGTATGTAGAAACCCCCCACCCTGCGCTCGCTCCGCTTTCGGCGGTGAAACCGCGAACCCACCAGGGAGACGGTGACCTCAAGACACAAAATGGCCGCAAGACAAAAGACGTTCGAGCGGGAGGACTCCTCTGAGAGACGCGCGCCGTCCTTCACTAACCAACCGCCGGAGCGACGCACGCCATTGGCCGGTGGACAGGAAGTCCGCGCGCTCCCAAGGACGTTCGCCATCGGGGGACACGTGACAAACACACACACACACACACAAAAGGGATATAATGGATATGTGCACAAGCACGCGCACACACACACACACACACACACACACACAAAAGGGATATAATGGATATGTGCACAAGCGGGCGCACACACACACACACACACACACACTTTAATCGCCACCTGCTCCCCTATGCCTTTAGGGCAGAGTGATGCCAACCTGTGAGAGGTTTTGGTGTGTAACAGTTCACACACACACACACACACACACACACACACACACACGCGCACACGCACACACACATGAGGTGAGAGACACACACGTTGGGGGGGGGGGGGGGGGGGGGGGGGGGGGGGTGTATGTGTGTGGGTGTGTGTGTGCGTGTGTGTGTGTGGGTGTGTGGAAATCATGAATGTATAGGGGAGGAGGGGGGGTGTCAACAGTCTGCGACATCAAAGCTATAAATCACCTTTTTTTTTTTTACAAACACACACACACACACACACACACACACTTTCCCGACGGCCACTGCTGGACAGGACACACTCTCTCTGCTAATGAATCATTCAATATTGATCTCAGCAGAGCGACCATCTAACCAATGGACACGCCCAGAAAACAACCCCTAAAAAAGGATTGTTGTGTGTGTGTGTGTGTGTGTGTGTGTGCGCGTATGCGCGTATGTGTGTGTGTGTGTGTGTGTGTGTGTGTGTATGTGTGTCATGTACATACACACTGGACAAACGAGGGCTCCCATCGCTGAGAGGCCGGCATCCGTTTGGCAAACAAAAACCAAACCACGGGCGCGCGATGGTAATTAGTGTCCAATTAACATTCATTAGCATAAATCTGCATAACTCCACCGCGATTAACTCGTCTAACTCGGGCTGAGCAGATGTGAAAAAGCTCGGGCCATGTTGGCGGCGGAGGGTCGCCAAACAACAACAACAACATAATAAACCGCGTGGAAATGTGCAAATAAGTCCGCGTGGCGAACAGCAGGAGGACTTACAGTGTTTCACCACACCAGGAAGGAGCCAACAAGTACATTTCACTATATATTCATTATGTATCGCTTTATATTCACTGCGTTGCAGAACATGTGGACACAGGGTATCTGCAGGTTTCAGCAAGTCAAATTTAAGACTTTTTAAGACCTTTTTAATACCACCTTGAATGAAATTTAAGACCTAAAAACACGTGATGGTGGGGGGGGATCCCGCTGTATTACAACTAGAGATGGGCATAGATTAAAATATTTAATCTAGATTAATCTAGACTAATCTTGAAATTAATCTAGGTTAATCTAGATTAACGTGGCTCCTTTGAATGATGTCGAAGGTGTCCATAATATGTGTTTGCTACCTAAATAATGACTTATATTACCTAAATAATGACTTATATTACCTATATAATGACTTATATTACCTAAATAATTACTTATATTACCTAAATAATGACTAAAAGTGGGTCTGCGCGATTGTTGAGCGGGGGGGGGGGGGGGGGGGGGGGGGGGGGGGGGGGGGGGGGGGGGGGGGGGGGGCGGGGGGGTGCTACCGGAGGATCTCGCGTTATCGCACCCATCAATAATTACAACCCAAACATAGCATGTGTGTCACTCATGCTATGACTCGACTGTCCTTGAATTTGCACTTACCCATTGTCGCAGACTAGCTAGCAAGCGCGCCGATAACCGTTTATATATGCAGCTAGCAAGAAAGAAGCCTCTCTACATGTCCTCCCCGAAAGTCCCGTGAGAAAAATAAAAAAATAAATAGTCCTGCCCCGACAAATTTAAGACCTTGAGTTACAGTATTTAAGACCAGCATATGACATTTTTAACGAATTTAAGACTTTTTAAGGCCTTAAATTTAGAAACATGAATTTACGACTTTTTAAGGATGCGCGGACACCCTGCAGGCAAGCTAAGAATGGGTTAATGAAACGTGGAAATCCCGTTGCAGGGACAGCAATATCTGCTATCTTTCTACAACGATACAAAGAAAGCCTAACATAACCGTCGAAATTGAATGGACCCTGTTCTTAACACTAACCATGGGTCTGTTTCATTGAGGTACGGCGGTATGGACACAGCTAGTCCAGTAAATATACACTGACCGCGGCGGCGGCGCTGCGACGGCCATAAATAAAACCGACCTCATGCTAAAGTGACAGCAGCGGGAAGTTACTTTGCCCGGCTGCTGACGACCTGCGGAAAGGGTCCGTCGCAAATGAATCCCGCCGCATCTCCAATCTGATAAAAAGCCTCGTAAAAAGTGACACTGACGTGCGGCTTAGCGGCGTCCGTGGCCCTCGGAGCACGCAACGTTTCCCAGCATGCAACGCGTCCCTATAAAACGGCGGCTTTAAAAAAGAAAACCCTATTAGAGTGCAGTAAACTTTGTAGGTGTAAGAGATGAGCGCCTGTACTACCGGCAGCATCATGGTCACCATCAACCAATCAACGGCTTAACCAATTTACCAATGAACCGATGTCTGCCGCGTAACGGTTTGTCATCCATCATTTCTCCATTCTTTCAATTACTTCATGACTTCCCATCGCCGCCGTTTCCATGACTCAGGCGTCACGCGCACCACATGAAAACAGCGACCATGACATCACGTCAAAGTGCTTTGGCGCCGGGGGGAAAACACACCATTTGCTAAATCTCTGCGGCGAGCCGCGCATCAAAACACACAAACGCACGCCAACACCGCCGGTGTGGTGTGGTGACCGTGTGACGGCCCGCGACTTTCACAGTTTATTTTTAACCCTCTGCTTTGCTATTTCCACAGACCGCCGGTCAGTACTTTATTCACAGGTCCAAATGATCTTATGACCTCAATGAAAATGCTTCCTGGAGTTTGAAGTCCTTTCCTGTGTCGAGCCGCAAGCTACCCATCGATCTGGCGGCACAGTCGGCGCTATTGGCTCCTGTAAACGCCAATCGAACATCCGGGACAAGCCCCTCCCTTCTTGCTTCGTGTTTTCACCGCAAAGATACGTAAATATGCGAAAATCAAACGGCGTCGACTTCTGTTTAAACAAAATGTGGCTCTAACACAGCGTAATAGCAAAAAACAGCTTCTCGGGTTTCTACTTCAAATTATTTCCACTCCCCAAGATCAATCCATCGTATTATAGCGTCGGTTCTCTCCGTAAAACGTTGGTAAATACACACAGTGACGGACAGACACATGGGACAGACGGACAGATGGACAGACGGACAGACGGACGGACGGACGGGGGGGTCTTACGGCGATGCGGTGCAGGGTGGCCTTCACAGCGGCCCATCGGTCCAGGCGACGGTCCACCACCAGGACGAAGCCCGCTCCGGACGCGGCCACGCTGTGGGGGGGGAACAGATGGCATCACGTTATCGCCACGGCAACCGCATACAGTTTCACCTTTCACGACACAACATGCGTCGTCACATTATTTCGCGAACGACGGCCGCCTCGCCGTACATGAATGAACCCTTTGACAACAACAACCAATGAATTTATCGATGTAATAACAGTAATAACTCCATGAATGAATACACAGCTGCATTACACAACCATAGCTGCGTCAACGTCAACCCTGCTGTATCCATGACGACCGCTATGGCTGACCAATAACGCAACTTCCATCGCTTCCCAAAAGCACATCTGTGTTGCACGACAGATGTCGCTTGAAAATCATTTTAAATCATTTGCTTTCCCTGAAAGGCAAAGTGGACCGAATGTCAGTCAAAACATTCGGCTTTGGATTTCTATGGCAACCGTGGTGTGTGTGTGTGTGTGTGTGTGCGTGCATGCATGCATGCACGCCTGCATGAGTGCCTGCATGTCTGCGGGAGTGTGTGCATGTGTGTGTACACACACAAATCTCATTCACCTCCATTTTTTTTTATTTCTACATTTGCGTGTGTGTTATTGTGTACATGCATCTATGCATGTGTGTGTGTGTGCGTGTGTGTGTCATCTCTACATCGGCCCAATACACACAATTGTCCTCCACAACCACACGCTGTTTATTTGCGTCAATTAGGAACGACAAAAATTTTGAAAACAAAAACCTAGGCCAACGCTGTGTGTGTGTGTGTGTGTGTGTGTGTGTGTGTGTGTCGCGTTCCAAGCCTGAACGCGACACACACACACACACACACACTCGCTCACACATGAACACACACACAGCGGAGACAACATAGGAACACTGCTGAGGACGGCCATCTGGGCATTGCCATTAGCCAATCGTCAAAATCATTTAGAAGGTGTGAGCGGATGGACACACACACACACACACACACACACACACACACACACACACACACACACACATACACAGACCCCCCCCCCCCCCCACACACACACACACACACAGCAAATGTAATGTCCATACTACCCAGCGAAGGCTGTTGGCGGCAGATCCTCAATTCAGCTCTGGCTGCGGTCGCATCACCGGAGACGATTCCCTCCCTCTAGTACAACGCCTCCATCGCCAGGTGATAATCCCGGTGATGGGTGATGTAAACCCATTCAACGATTCCCTCTTTTATCCAGTTGTCATGGCGAGCATCCCCCCCGTAGCGGTGTGTGTGTGTGTGTGTGTGTGTGTGTGTGTGCGCGCGTCTGCGTCTTTTTCCAGATACGCGCCGCGCAACCGCTATGCTGCTCTCCACCGTCACATTAGCCGACTCACATACGCAAAGAGCATCTCTCCCTCTCTCTCTCTCTCTCTCCCCCCTCCAGTACCTTGCGTACGACACGGCCAATCGGAGCCCAACCCCTACCGTTTCCCCCGCAGCCAATCACAGCTCAGAGTGGGGTTTGATTGGCGGCAGCTGTGGGGGTATAAATGGCTGGTGCAGAGAATGGGGGAGGGAGTGAGGGAGGGAGAGGGGGGGGAGGGAGGGGGGGAGGCTGTGAAGAAGGACAGCAGAACAGTCACCAACCCCCCCCCCCCCCCCCGTCCTCCTCTCTCCTCGCTCCTTGCTCTCCATCCCACACACACACACGCACACTAACACACACACACACACACACACACACGCACGGATGCTCGTAATGCCGCAAGAAAAACCCTGACGCACTGAAATCACCACGAAGGCATGACATAGAGACACACACACACACGCACACACACACACACACACACACATCTATGGTAAAAACACAGAGCATTAGGCCCCTCCTCCAAAACACCACAATGACATAATGATGTAATGCGTGTGGTATGTGTGTGTTTATTAGCCATCACGCTGTGTTTGATGGTACCATTTTGATAATAATATAATATAGAATTGGTTGGATGGTTATAATAAAATGTTTTTAATAAGATGTTTTTTAATTGAAGGTATTGACTTTAAAATGGCTTATTCAGGTATTCCATGTAATGACTGAGGTTTTCTCCTGCATGCACTGCGTCAGCTGGGTTGCGCAACACTGTGCTGACCTCTGCTGGTTGTAGGAAGCATTACACATAGAGGGGGGAAATCTGTGTGTGTGTGTGTGTGTGTGTGTATGTGTGTGTGTGTCTGTGCGCGCTGACCTGGGGACGCCGGTCAGGTATTTCAGGACACTTTCTAGCTCCTCCTCCTCCAACTCGCCGAAGTCCGGGAATTCGGGGAAGACGATGACCGGGTTCCCGCCGGTCCCGCGGCCCCCTGGGAAGGAAATATGAGGAATTCGTATTCATGTTTTTAATAAATTCGTCTCTTCAATGTGTTATAACTACAGTACATTATTATTACAAACTACAAAACACCGGGTCTGTTCCATGTTTTGACGGCTTAGGCTGTTATTTCTGCCTTGTTCAAGGTCGCCGAGGGACTGTTGAAACGTTACACAAAGGCTATATATCGTGTAAAGTCAAAAGAGATTAAGGGCCCTATTTTGCCGGTCTGAAACGCAAGTATGAACCGCAAAGCGCAAGTGGCTTTGTGGGCGGATCTTGGCGCTGTTGCTATTATACTGGCGGGATAAATGACGCTCGCGCCCAGCGCAAATCTAAAATGGGTTGGTCTGAAGCAGCTACATTAGTCATAGGTGTGGTTTGGGGGTAACGTGCAATAAACCAATCAGAGCGTCGGCTCACATTCCCTTTAAATGCAGGCGCGCTTGTTCCATGGCGAGCACATCGCGCATCGCCACTACTGGACCCAGACGTGTCCAATCCCGCCGTAGCGCGCGCATGGCCATCAGAGGGAAAAATAATTAGTTATTCTGTTTAAATCTTTTCAGCTTTTCATTTTCCGTTGACAAAATGTAAATGAAGAAATGTCACAAAG
Organism: Merluccius polli; assembly: GCA_030340625.1. Taxonomy (NCBI): domain Eukaryota; kingdom Metazoa; phylum Chordata; class Actinopteri; order Gadiformes; family Merlucciidae; genus Merluccius; species Merluccius polli. Next base: position 174,949 of record JAOPHQ010000604.1, read on the forward strand.
ACATACTTTCCGATGTTTTGGCCTCACTCTCACTGAATCACGAGGTTATGAA
>JAOPHQ010000605.1:0-135000 GCA_030340625.1 Merluccius polli
ACCCACCCATTCGGTCTATCGCTCTCTCACACACACACACACTCACACACACACACACCCCATCTTTCAAAGTTATTAGCGGAACTTAATATAGTTCGAGGGAGGGCTCAAATTTATCTTGATTGTATGTGATGTGGTGGCTTTTGAACACACATGCACACACCTGTGCACACACACACGCACACACCCACGCACCCCCCCCCCCCCCCCCCACACACACACACACACACATTTTAGATCAAATTGCATGGTATAAAGTATGGGAGTTGAAGTAATGCTGCGACATTTCCAATGTACTTTCAGAGTGACTATTTCCACTGCACCTTCGCTGAAGTGCTTTCATGTGAGTTACTTCCTAACACTTACTGTACAGCAGCTGTTCCTAATTGCCTTGCAGCTGTTACCATGGCTAGTTTGAGAAAGCAACGCCACTGATGCAACATTTCCACTGCCCCCACACACACACTCAATGGCAAATACCCCCCCCCCCACACACACACACACACACGCACACACACATGCACACACCCACACATGTACACATCCATGTCATTGTGTTTGTGTGAGCGAAGTTAGGTGAAAAGTATGTGGACACTGTATGTAGTCATCTGGTCCGGCTCTGTGCTTTGCAGAGTTAAGATGACATGAGCAAACAAAAGAGGTGACAAGGGGCGGCGGCGGCGGCGGCGGCGGCGGCTGCGGTTTGAACAGGAAACAACTGGATTTGATTCGGATAGGTGTGAGATTTTTCGTTTTGGCGGTGCGGTGTGTGTGTGTGTGTCTCTGTGGGAGGGGTGGGATGGAGGGGGGTGGGATGGGGGCGCGAGTCAAGAGGGTTGGGGGACGCCTCCTGTGTTGACAGGAAGAACACATTGCTTGTCAGCAAAGTCATCTTCTTCAGCGCGGAAAACATCTGTGTGCCGATTGGCCCATGCGCTGTAAGCGAGCCATTAATCTACGCCACCACCCCTTCTCCTTATCGCACCGGGAGTGACAGAAACGTTCGCAGTATGTATGGAGAGGCTGAAAAATAGATAGGCAGTCGGTCGGCTTTTCTTTTTTTCCCACCCCCTCTCCCCCTCTCCTTTCGCTGCGTTTGTCTCTCTCGGCATGGCAGCCGCTGTGTTGTTATTAACCAGTCGGAGAAGAGGGTCGGCCTATTCTCCTCCTGCACTCCACAGAGGTCACATACACCCAACATGCTTTCCTCTCTAGCTTCCACATTTCAGTACAGAGAGCGATAGAGAGAGAGATGAGAGGGAGAGAGACAGCGAGAGAGAGAGAGAGAGAGAGATGAGAGAGAGAGATGACAACAATGCCTTCTCCAGAAATAGCACTGTGTGCATCTTGACCCCGTTTTCCCAGTGCCAGAGTGCCAGGAGTACAGCAGGATCGATGCGACAGTGCCGCTCATTTGGTGGCATTTCCCTGGATGGGGGGAGAGCTGGAGATGTTTTGAGGTCTATAAGGCACCATTAGTGGCATTTACATAGGGGAGGAAGAGGGATGCTGCGAGGGGCCTGGGGGTAAAGGAGAGAAATGTGCGGTGGCGGTGGTGGTGGCGGCGGTGGTGGCGGCGGCGGTGGTGGGGAGGGTAGGTTCCCTTGGTGACGGAGCCCGGGAACATCTTATGCGGTGCATCTCGTCTGTCATTTTGCCCCACCTGCTCACGCTAGAAAGATGGAAAGCACAACAACGCTTTGTTTTTCCTTAACGCCATCTGTAACTCCAGGCTGTGCAGAGCGTGCCGTTTAATTGGATTCGGGTAAGCAATGCGCGCTAAGCCCACTGGACAGGTGTAAATCGGTAGATTTAAAGGCAGCCATGTTCCACTAGTTCTTAAATACTATTTATACTGCTAATCTACTATTTTTTGTTCAGTGACGCAATAGTACATTAGTTACATAGTAGGTTTCCCCAGTTCTTTAGCACCCTTTAGGAGCACCTTGTATAGATCCGTAACAATGCAAAATGTAAGAGTAAAAAGGTTTGACATTAACATTCCTTGTAAGGTAAACCTGATAATGTTGACAGATGTCGCACATTGTACTTAGACGCTGGGGGCGGGCCTAACAGGTAATCTGAAGTGGAGGGAAAATTCAAGTAGGAAGTGAGCGAGGTGGAGGAGAGAGGGAGTGTGTTTGAGACAGTGATTGTTTTTGCCAGCAGGAGACCTTCACTTCCTTTACTCAGTGATCCCTAGCTTTACTGAGTGATCATTGAATGGCCAACTTGGAACAGTTCAGAATCAATGCGCTACAAATCCAACGTTAAAAATACATTTATAACACGACAGTTAAATAAAACTATCGACCAGATGTTTCCTTCACAACGGCGCAAAAACAATTATGCTCAAAGCACCTGCAGAAAGATATTTTAATTTCAGCTGATTAAGTCAATAAAAAAAAACAATAACGTTATGAATGAAAGTCACATCTAATTATTGTTGGTAACTGTGGTATAAGTGGAAGAAACCACAACAGGCTGTCCTGTTATTGGAAAATAATGCACTTTGGCAGTGGTAAGCAAGTGGCAGTGGTAAGCAACCTCCGCTTTGCCTCGGCCGCATCACCTCCCCCCCCCCCCCCCCCATACATTATTTTTCAATAACGGTACGCCCCGTCGTGGTTTATTCCTTATGTGTCTCACACTCAAAGATCACTAATGTAACCTCTGGAAAGACTCAGCTCCTGACCCGGTGAGATCAATCCATGGGGTGTATTTTACGTTTTTCCTTTTTTTCCTTTGTGGATTGATATTTCTGTTGGATTATTAGGACCACTCAGTGCGAGCAAATACTTTGTTTTTGGACTTTTCTCAGAATATGTTGCTAACACTTTATAATAACTAAACGCTTTGAGATATTTACAACGTATTGGTTAATAGTGAAGTCATCCTTTGTAAAACATCGACAATACATTATTAAATCATTACTAACCTACTCATAAACACTGTACGCATTGATAAACACTACTACAAATTATTTGTTTCTGATTACCGGTAGTAGGCTAATTTATCATAGTTAATGAATCATTAGTAAAACATGAATAAAACATTATTAAATCATTACTAACCTACGAATAAACACAATGTTAAGCATTTATAAATACTGTTGTAAATGCGCTAATGTTGATCATTGGCACCAGCTGCCATTTACTAAACAGCTTCTACCGACGTGTGGCTCGTTGGTCTAGGGGTATGATTCTCGCTTCGGGTGCGAGAGGTCCCGGGTTCAAATCCCGGACGAGCCCAAGTTGCAAACCATCGCTCAAGGACATGTCAGAGACATGGGTATGCTTATATGGCATGTATATTTCACAATTTGGACAGTCAGTGCGTTTACGTGACTCAAGAAAGTCGACTTATTGGTTTAGTCCAACTATGATTGGATTACTAAGATGCATGTATACACCTTAGTCAAGCTATAATCGAATTGGCTTACTCATAGACCCCTAGATAATGCGATTCGTAGTCGAGCTAAGCGTGCATGTAGCCAATCGAAATGGACTATGCGTTGAATTGCGTTCTGCGCATGCTCGAGATCTCTTCCCGGGGCCGTGAGCCGGAAGTAGAAAGAGACGATAGTCGTGTTGTTGTTGTTGTTGTCGCCGCCGTCGGATAAGGGATAACGAGAAACGGCGATTTATTTAAAAAGGTGGCGCAGAAGATGGAGGAAGCCGGTGAATGTAGTTATAATGTAGCTATAAGAATTGTGTCCCGGCCGCGGGAGCGCGCATGGCATGCATTCATTAAAGGTGGAAGCACACGGACACTACGCTTCAATTTCACCCAAGGCTCACACACACATAAAGTACCTTCCATACATCAGAGTTAGTAATCAATTTATCAAGTGTTCCAAGAGATTCATATATGATATTCATGGTATTAGGTTCTTGACTAATTTTGACAATTGAACAGACTATTGTGCATGTCATAACTTATACAATGAAATGATGCTGACATGTTTTGGAGAGAACAACCATTAGACTGAGAATCAACAATCAGTTTAGATCAACAAGATCTATTCACTTGGAAATTGTGCTAAATGTAAATTCAAATTCAAATCCTGGACGAGCCCAATGTAGTAATTTCCTTCTGTGTGAATTTGCAAACTGTAGCTCTCCTTCAAGGATTTATGAAGGATTTATGTTCATGAAGAAAGACACATCATTGCTTAAGTGCAATGAAGAGCAGGACGACTTCAAACGCTGGACAATACGCTTTTCAGAAAGCTACTAAGCAAGTAGGAAGTACCAGACACTACACATGTCCGTATCTTCGGAACGGATAGTCGCAATGACTCAGGCATGTTCAGCTTCCCCATAAACCATGACAGTTTATGGGTGCTCTGAGTCTTTATGACCTTCAGAAAAAGTTATTAAAGAAAAACTAACTACCACTTAGGGGTTAGGGTTTGATATTAGGGTTAGGCTTTCAGAATAGTCAGCTCAGTCAGACTTTAATGCGGTCCAAATGACCAACTTGCTGGCAAGGTTGGGACAATCAAAAGATGTTTATGGAGTTGCGCTATTCTTGATCATTGGCACCACCTGCTATTTACTAAATGGATTGGCCAAAGTGTGGCTCGTTGGTCTAGGGGTATGATTCTAACTTTGGGTGTGAGAGGTCCCGGGTGCAAATCCCGGATGATCCCCATATAGCGATTTCCTTCTGTGTTTGTATTTGCAAACCATTGCTCTCCTTCACGGACATACAGTATGTTCATGCTGAAGCAGAAGGACACGTCATCGCTAAAGTGCAATAAAGAGCAGACTCCTTCAAACACTGGACAATACTCTCTTCAGAAAGCTATTAAGGAAGTACCCGAAAGCACTTCCATACCCTATGCATGGCTGTATCTCAATAATGGAAGGTTGCAGAGACTCAGGACCAAGATTGGTGTGTTCAGCTTCCCCATAAATCATTAGATGAGAAAATGTATTAAAGAAGGACTCACCCTAATGTTAAAGGTTTGGGGTTTCCTGTTATGGCATGTGTGTATGATTTCATTTCAGAATGTGATGCTCCTCAAACGGCCAAGAGTAATATTGTTATTTGCAACGTACAGTTAAATGTCTACGAAGCACATTCACTTTGCTTACATTTTCAACTTCGATTACTGGTTATGATTGAGCATTTCTTCCACTTTGCTTTGTTAAATTTCCAAACCATGTCTTGGTAATTAGGTTAGGTTCTTGATCATTGGCACCACCTGCTATTTACAAACTGGAGTCACCAAAGTGTGGCTCGTTGGGCTAGAGGTATGATTCTCGCTTCGGGTGTGAGAGGTCCCGGGTTCAAATCCCGGACGAGCCCAATAATATAGCAATGTTTGAAGTTGCAAACCATTGCTCCTCTTCAAGGTTGTTTGTTCATGCCGAAGCAGAAGGACACATCATTGCTGAAGTGCAATAAAGAGGAGACTGCTTCAAACACTGGACAATACTCTCTTCAGAAAGCTATTAAGGAAGTACCTGAAACAACTTCCATACACTACACATGGCTGTATCTCCGTCGCTGAGACTCAGGATTGGTGTGTTCAGCTTCCCCATCAGACAGACATTGTTTCTGAGTCTCTCTCTCTGACATTCAGAAAAAAAGCTATTAAACTACTACCACTCACCATAACGTTTTAGGGTTTCATATTAGGGCAGGGGCGTCAATTGGGTATGGCAGCTGCCACACCTTTGCTCCAGGGGAAAATGTAAATGTTTTTTTTTTTTAAATACATTTACGGAATTACTGTGTCAATTTGTATTGATTATTCTATTATTTAATACATTAACTACAAATGAAAATCAGAACAACACAATCGATTTCTCTAGGAATTATCTTTCCCAACACACCTGTATCCCCCTCCATATCTTGAAACGTGGTATCTCCCAGTCCCCCCCCCCCCCCCCCCCCCCCCCGACGAGACAGAGCAGGGTCATTATTGTTATTAGCGCGATTTGTTTTGCTGAGCTAATTAACTAAAATGAAAAGGAAGCAGAGAACTTTAGAATAAGTTTTCAGCAGAAAAAAAATAATATTTTGTTCTATGCAAGAAGATGCAGTTTATTGCTTCGCATGACGTCATTTTGGAGGAGCTTTAACAGGTGACACAGCCATGGACTGCGGGTGTCCATAGACACTGGATACACATGTTGGAAGAACATAAACAAAATCTCCGGGATCATCAAGAAGGGAGCAGTAGACACAATTGTGCTGCAATAGCGTGGTCTAACTTTAAGGCTGTGATCGGTGGACGTAAGGAATCCATCGCAAGTCGGATTGACGCAAACGGGACAGATGAGGTGCAGCAGGAGAACCGGGCTCACGTCAAATCCTTGTTCAAAATCACGTCGTTTCTGGGAAGACAACCCCCCCCCCCTTTCCGTGGCCACAACGAACAAGATGAGGCTAAAAATAAAGGACATTTCCTATAACTTTTGGACGTTGTTGCAACAGATGGCAGGAACGTGAAAAGCAAACAGGAACGCAGGTATGCACACTATTCTCCCCCAGAGGCTCAGAATGATTTGGAGATTTTTTTTTTGGGGGGGGGGGAAAGATCAGAAATATAATCATAAGTGAAGTAGGAGAAGCACGGTACTTTTCACTTTTAGTGGATGAAACGATACGTTAACGGGGATGTGAGTGAGACTGCATTTGAAAAAAAAAAAAAAAACGTTCCTAACCATACAGATAAGCTACATAGCAGACTTTTGTGATGGTTATTTGCTGGGCATGTATATTGACTGCTACTGTAGTTAAGTCACGTGACTAGTAACCTTGCCATACCGTTAGCTTTGGCTTGACGCCACTGTATTAGGGTTATGGTTTCCTATTGGGGATAGGATTTTGTGTTAGGGTTAGTGTTCCTTATTAGGGTTATGGCATATGCGTATAATTTCATGTGAGAATTTGATGCTCCTCAAACTGCCCTTGTTAATCTTGTTTTCACTTTGGTTAAAGGAACACTTCATCCATTTGCGTTAAACGTTGCGTCGTTAGAAACCCAGTCATATTTTTGAATGGTCGTGCAACATTCACTCATTTTCCCCCCTGAGACGGGAGAAATCCATATTTACCTCTCACACTTCCTAGTTCCAATGACGTGAAACGACGATTTTTGCATCATTTGCACTAGGAAGTGTTTTTTTTTTTTTTTTGGGGGGGGGGGGGGGGGGGGTTTCTAGTGAGACTACAAGCACGAGTTCCTCATTTTCAAACCCGCCTACAGGGGGAGGAACCCATTGCGCTGCAAACCTATTACAGATCAGTGACGAAGGTTGGGACAATCAAAAGATGTTTAAGGGGTTGCACTATTCTTGATCATTGACACCACCTGCTATTTACAAACTGGAGTCATCACAGTGTGGCTCGTTGGTCTAGAGGTATGATTCTCGCTTCGGGTGTGAGAGGTCCCGGGTTCAAATCCCGGACGAGCCCAGTACAGCGATGTCCATCTGTGTTTGAAATAGCGAACCGTTGCTCCTCTTTAAGGATGTTTGTTCATGCCGAAGGACACATCGTTGCTAAAGAGCAGGCTCCTTCAAACACTGGACAATACTCTCTTCAGAAAGCTATTAAGAAAGTACCCGAAACAAATTCCATACACTACACATGGCTGTATCTCTGTAAAGGATGGTCGCAGAGACTCAGGACCAAGACTGGTGTGTTCAGCTTCCCCATCAGACAGGCATTGTTTCTGAGTCTCTCCGACATTCAGAAAAAAAGCTGTTAAAGAAAGAAAGACCATCACCAACATTTTTTAGGGTTTCATATTAGGGTTATGGTTTCCTATTGGGGATAGGATTTTGTGTTAGGGTTAGTGTTCCTTATTAGGGTTACGGCATATGCGTATGATTTCATTTGAGAATTTGATGCTCCTCAAACTGCCCTTGTTAATCTTGTTTTCACTTTGGTTAAATGTTCAACTTCGATTACTGGTTATGATTGAGCATTTCTTCCAATATGCTTTGTTACATTTCCAAACCACGTCTTGGTAATTAGGTTAGTTGCAATGAAAGATAAACAAAAATGTACTTTGTGAATGTATTTAAGGTAATTTGTTGTTTTCTAGGGGGGGGTTCTAGGTATTTGGCCGTGGTCAGACTTTAATGCGGTCCAAATGAACAACTTGCTGGCAAGGTTGGGACAATCAAAAGATGTTTAAGGGGTTGCGCTATTCTTGATCATTGGCACCACCTGCTATTTACTAAATGGTATATGCCAAAATGTGGCTCGTTGGTCTAGGGGTATGATTCTCGCTTCGGGTGTGAGAGGTCCCGGGTTCAAATCCCGGACGAGCCCTTTCCTGTGTGAGAGGTTGCAAACCATCGCTCAAGTGTTCATGCCAAAGAAGGATGTCATGTCATTTCTTAAATGCAAGACAAAGCATGTCTATTTCACACTTTGGTTGTTTTCAGCAAATCTGGAAGCTACTAAGTGTAACTGTCAGCACTCTCTACTTTCAATCCAGTGATCAGAGGTCTGATGTCAGTGAAACCTTGGAGATGGTACTTTTATTCCCCATATATGCTGAGATGTCCTTGATAACAAAAAGTGTCCTCATCTCCTTATGGCATGTGCATATGATTACGATACAGAATGTGATGCCCCTCAAACGGCCTATTGTAATCTTGCTAATGGCAACGTACAGTTAAATGTGGTAACACTTTATAATAACTAAAGGCTTTAGAGCATTTACAACTTATTAGTTAATTGTGAATTCATCATTAGTAAAACATTAACAATACATTATTAAATCATTACTAACCTACTAACACTGTATTAAGCATTGATAAACACTGTTACAAATTATTTGTTTCTGATTATTAATTTATAATAGTTAATTCATCATTAGTAAAACATGAATAATACATTATTAAATAATTACTAACCTACTAATAAACAATATGTTAAGCATTTATATATATATATTTATTTATATATATATATATATATATATATATATATATATATATATATATATATATATATATACATACTGTATATCAATTATTTATTTTGGATTAATAGCTTGTATTAACGCTTACTAAAGCTAGTTGTAAAGCATTTACTAATCGTTAGTTAAGACTTTTGTGTGACCTAGGGCTGCACGATTATGGTTAAAATGATAATCCCGATTTTTCTGCTCAATACTGTGGATTATTCATCCATTTTGGATGAATTGTGGATGCCAATATTGTCATTGCGATTAATATACGATTAATTGTGCAGCCCTAGCGTGACCTAATCTAAAGTGAGAACTATCTATGCCTTATTAAACATTTATAAGTTATCTTGAGCTAACTAAACGAGTGAGCCAACATGGCGAGTGAACCAGGGACTGTGGATGTATTGGGAGACTCTCCTCCAGGGGCGCCAGAACTAGGGTGGCCAGGAGGCCACTGCCCCCCCCTACTTTCCCCTCCTTCTCCCACATGTTTTTAAGTCGCAAATCACCGTATCACTGCGAATACCCCTATATTGTAAAAGACACATCACTCATGCCCATCTGTTCTGTTACTGTAAAATATCATGCACATACCACCGTTCTCCAGTCGTCTTCACTTACTGTTTAGTTGACTGAGGCAACAGCAACACCCTGGATGACAAGAAGTCATTTTCCAGTGCAGCTTTCTTTACATGTTAGCTTAGCATTTAACACAGTGAAGAACGCTTGCGGTCTAGTTAACTTATCACAAATCTTAAATGTTAATTGAGTGAATAAATTTCATGCTCTGTTTATTTTCCTTAAATGTGAATCTAATCACAAGTTCACCGTGGTCAGTGGCATGGCATGATGAATATGAAAGCATACCAAGTTCAGATGCCAACATATTACACAATGATTTAGCCTTACTATGGGTGGCAATATGGAGAGAAATATAGGTGATTATTTTTGTTTAAATTGACACAGCGAAACAACTTTAGATTCAAACTCGAGTAGACAGAACAGACTAGTAGGTAGTGGTGGTCATATACACGCTTACTCAATGTTTTAAATAGAGAGGCAGACAAACTCTCGGAAACATACCATTTCGGCCCCTGCATTTCTGAAACGATTCTGGCACCCCTTCTCTCCTCTCTTAGTGCACACCTCGCCCTGTTGCCTCGTTAGTTCGCTGTTCGATCGCAGACGGCGCCCTACATCCACGGCGGCCCCTCGGCCGCACAATGCTTGTGTAGTCAAAATACTCTTCCTCGTAGCAAAGCGATGCAAAAACGTGTCATTGGCGGCAGCTTTTATAAACTACCTCTAATGACAGATTATATTGCACAACATTGTATAGAAACTCTAACTCTTGACCCTAAACAACCAAGGATGCATCGTTAAATATAGTCACAGATGTAGTGTTTTTTTATTTTTTAATATTATTCACGTTCACGGTTATTGATTATCAATAACGGTAATTAAGTGGTCTGCCTGGTTCTAGAAAACACAATCTTCCCAGCCCTAAAGTTTTATTAGAAAATGTGTTGAGTTGTAATCCTAACACAATCTTATACAATGTAATGGGCTGATGTAATGGAGTCTTAAAGCATGAAAACAAACAGCTTTTCTTTTCTTTTTTTTGCAATTCCCATGTTGAGTCAATATAGTGAGCCGATGGTTTTATAGCCCAGTGTGTGATATCAACCTCTGTCAATATGTGGCCATTTATTTCAACTAAAAGGCAAGCATGAAATCCATGATATTGGTTCTTATCAGAGATAGAATTGGGTGAGGCAGGCATCTAACCGTTAAATTATTGACCAGTGAACTATCAAATGATTCAGCACATCAGCCTTGACCATAGCTCATTTGTGATGAACTTTTAATCATTGATCTTGATTGATTGTTGAACTTGAATTGTCCAATTAAGCTGAACTCATTGGACATGTTTAGTTCATAGTGGCCTATATGGATTAACTTGCATATCATACGTATGATAGGGTCGGGAATCGGCAGGGATCTCGCGATACAATAATTTCATCGATTTTTGAGTGCCGATACGATATTAAATAATTTCCACATTTACTATAGAGAAAACTATATTAAAAAAAAAATTATCAATGCCATACAGTTATCTCAGATGCTGCTTACTGTGTCTGGTGTGACTATGGGATTGGGAAAAAAACAAACTTTGACCAAAATCACACCAAATAATGTTCCTGGTTTACTCCTCTGTGGAGTAGATAGAGGATGTAGAGGATGTTTTGATTTTGTTTTTTCATTGCTGTGTCTTTTTGTGCTATATAAATCCCCATGAATCTGTCATAGCACAGTCCGGTCCGCGGGTATCTCCAGTTACATCTCCCATCATTGTACTGGAATTAAACATCTGGTGAGCCCCCCCCCCCTGGGCCCTAAACTCGCCCTTAACTACTGGCAATATAACAACAAAAAAAATCATACCACATCCATCCGTGTACACGGCAATGCTGAGAGTGCAGAGTGCAGTCCATAGAAAAGCTGTTCCTCAGTACCAAACCCTCACCCCCCCCTGCCTCACCCCCAACACCCCCCCCCCTGCCTCACCCCCAACACCCCCCCCCCCCCCCCCCCCGCCCAACACCCCCCATCTCCGGGTGACACACAACATCTTGCGAGTCACCTGACACATTGCAAGCCAGAATTATATCTCCCCTCTCTGGTGACGAGCGGCCGTGCCTGGAAGACAAACGACGGCGATGAATCTCTATAATCAGCCCCGAGCCCCTCTCTCCTCTCTCCCCTCTCTCCCCCCTCTCTCCCCCCCCCCCACACCCAGTCCCTCACTCACAGTGCCATTCTGAAGGCCCTCACAGGAACACACCCGGCCGGCGTCGAGTGGGATGGGAAAAAGAGTAAGCCGAGTGCACAGCACCTCTGGGGTGTCAGCGCGTGGGCATGTGGACAGATGTTGTTATGAGGTCACACCGGTGTGTGTGTGTGTGTGTGTGTGTGTGTGTGTGTGTGTGTGTGTGTGTGTGTGTGATGACACCGCTGCAGTAGATTCAGGAAGGTGTTTGCAGGCTCCAGCAAAGCTACAGTATTCAATATAAACAGATTTTTTACTTCGGTAATGCATGAAAATGCATAATGATACAGTGAGACACAAATTATATATTATAGAACTATTTTTCTAAGATGATGCATGTATGCAATCATTTTTGTTATTATGATTAACACAATTATTATAGCAGCGGTAGTAGTCATTGTAGAGAATTGTTATTGTAGCGGTAGTAGTAGTAGTAGTAGTAGTAGTAGTATTTATATTATTATTATTAAGCTGTTACTGGCTGCTAACATTGGAAGTTGAATGGACACATTAGTCACCTTCACAGTATAAGTGGTGAGTTGTCATCATGGCTTTATATGTCTTTGTGTATCTGCCAGCCTTGGCTCTTGATACCCAATGGAGTGATGTATTGCATTTGTGTATTTGTTTAGTAAAGTGCTGGTTTTGGGGGTGATATAGGAGATAGCAATGAGGCAACATAACATTATGTGTCATATACTGTATACATTTTGTTAAAATGCTAAAAATGTAATTGTATGTTGTAAGTGTGGTTATATACTGCTCGTTGGGTGTACTTTCTCTCATATTAATCTCGGGTAGCCTGTAAAAACCGTTTGTCCTGCTTTAGCCTAAGTTAGTTGCATACTGCCGACTCTGACAGAGAGTTTATAGTAGGCGGTTATAAAAAGAAGTTGCAGACAGAAGCAATTTCCCGGTAACCAACATATAACAGACAAATTATATCTACTACTACTACTACTACTACTACTACTGCTACTACTACTACTACTACTACTACTACTAATACTACTACTACTACTACTACTACTACTACTACTACTACCAATACTACTACTGTCCTCCTGGCCTAAAGAGCTACAGACCAAGCAGGTACTAAACACACAGACAAACTGCTCTGTAAGATAACATTTTTGTAATCCATTTTTTTTTAATCATAATACAGTTTTTTTTAGTTTTTTTATTACAATGTACTTGTAGTGAAAAATGTGATGTACAGTGGCATACAGAAAGCTACGAGATGCAGTCAATACAATGGAGAAGTACACACAAACGGGACATTAAAATCCAATACACAGACAATACAGTAAAATACGATATACAATGCAGCGAGAGCGGCGTTCACAGGGGGAAAATAATGGCAGAGCACAGAGAGGCGATGAGCGAAGCGTCGATACGGTCGATGTGGCTCCTCCTGACCCCAGAGGGTCATGTGTAACGCCACGCCCCCCCCCCCCCCCCCCCCCCCCCCGCCCGTCTGTCATCACTCATTTCACAGTAAAAGCCCCCCTCGACCTCATATGTTGGCTCAACATGATGGGGTTTGGATTTCATTAGTTTCCACTCCTCCACACATGACATGAGACGACTTGACACCGCCACCACAATGACTTTTCTATTTTGTTTTGTCTTGGGTTGAGGATAAAATGAAATGTTTATTCATGCATTTTTCTGAGGGGTTGAGTATCTGGGCTTTAAAGTGTTCGGAGGGAAAGTCATATTTATTTAGTCACCGATTTAAACGTATTTTAATTGAACAAACTTATAACTTTTAGATTAGCATTCTCGTGGGCCTGGTGTCTGTGTCAGCACTCAAATAATGATAGCATTAGAAATATATCTTTAAAAAAGACAAAGATAAAAGATATATATATATTGTAGAACAATAGAACAAAATCCAATAACGCAGTTGACACAATTTACAAATGCAAAAAAATCAATCCCAAACAATCATCAATGTGTTCAAGGATATGGTAGCAAACCTTGAAGGTGCCTATTGATTATCACGAGGTGAAACCGAATACATTAACGAAAATGTACATTTTGTGTTTTGAGCCAGTGTGTGTGTGTGTGTGTGTGTGTTTGACAGAGAGGAAGGGTGTGTGTCTCCCCTTGTTATTCTTGGAAGCCCGGTTCCATTGCTCCCTTTGGTATTTTCTTGTGGTTAAAGATGCATTGTGGGTCGTGATGATCTCGTTTTCCACTCCAGTAGCTCTGCTGAGCTCAGCCCTGTCCCTGGGCTCACAATGCTCCTCCTACAACAGCAAGACACACACACTATCAAAAGAACACACACACTCGCAAAAAACACACACACACGCACACTCTCAAAAGCACACACACGCTCGCAAAAACACACACACACACACACACACACACACACACGCACACACACACACACACACACACACACACACACACGCACACACACACACACACACTCGCAAAGTGCTTGCACACACACACACACACACTCTCAAAAGCGTACACACACATGCAAAAGCACACAAACACTTGCAAAAGCACACACACACACATGCACACATGCAAAAGCACACACACACACACAAGCACACACACTCGCAAAAGCACACACACACACACACACTCGATTACTTGCAAAAGCACACACACACATCCATCATGATTGTGGGGTAAGACATGGGTAAGGACAGGAATGAATATATATCTTCTCTTTCTCACCTTTCCTGACTCCGCCCACTAGTCCATTTGATCAAACCGGTGAGCCAATTACATTAAGGCCAAACCCAGTGAACTACAACATACAACATTTACTCTGCTCCCTGTAACACAATACAAATAATACATGCAAAATTGCTTAATTTCACCGACATGGTTTTAGGCCCTGAGGAAAATGTGAATATGTTGTTGTAATATTAACGCATGTTTGTTGACGGCACGGCAACACAAACACGCTCTATTATAGTGTGAGATGTTGGATTAACTACCAGAAGCAAACCTACAACATTGCACACAATTACATTTATCCCTTAATCCCAACTTTGTCCTTCAAAACTTTATATTTTTTTGCGAATAACCAGAACATTACAACATCCGTTTTTTCTTAGCTTGACATTGGCATAATGGAGGCATTATGTTGGCTGCTTTTTGACGTTTTAGTGAGTGCCTTTGGGATTTTTTTTTGTTGCTTAATTGAAGAGACTTGTTTTGGTTTTTAGCGCTGCAAGCAGCCTTAAGGCTTTTGGTTAGAATGAGTGTCTCCATTTGCAGAAAACCTTTTTACTGACCCTCTACAAATGCTACATGCTTGTTTGGAGCAGATCTTCGTGGTTTGGGGCGCTTTTGAAAACCGAAAAAATATATCAAATATAATTCTTTAAATCCATCCGTCTCTGCTTCTCTAGTTAGGTTCCCGTCGGCAATACGCAAAACGGTTATTATTTAACATTCATTAAAAATGTATAAAAAATATATATTCAAGGTATTCTTATTAAACTATTGGCCTTTTAGAAAAAAACCTCCTTAATTTGTTTGATAATTTGAGTAACAGCCCTTCAGATTAGCTGATTCTGCCGGCGTGCATGTCGTCAACTGATGGCACTTTTTTATACATAAACATATTTTAATTAATCTCCTATTTCATTAAACATAAATCAATTTAAAAAAAATCTAATAAGCAATTTCATACACTTATAACTTATATTAATCATTGAAATGAGCTCATTTAAGACACTAAATCATGCACGTATTTTTCTTAAGGTGACCACAATCGTTTCAGTTCGTTCACCATGAAGCAACATACATGATATCTGCACTGTAGAGCATCAGAGGCAGCAGACTGTTCGCTGGGCCGCCGCCACGCCTCTGTGTGTGTGTGTGACCTTCTTTAAAGCCCACCCCCGGGCCCTGGCCGCAAATAACAATGTCTTAAGTTCAAGTAAATGAGGACACACACACACACGCACATGCAAACACGCACATGCACACACACACACACACACACACACGCATGCACACCCACACCCACACACCCCTCCCCACGCAGACAAACAGGCACACACACACACGCACACATGGACACGCACCCCTTCCTGCGGACACGCACAAGCACACACACGCACGCACACACACACACACACACACACACACACACGCATACACACCCACACACCCCTCCCCACGCAAACACACAGGCACACACATGGACACGCACCCCTTCTCGCGGACACGCAACATGCGCAAGCACGCGCACACCCCCACACACACGCGCACACCTATACACACACATACACACACACACAGACACAGAAAATAAAAAACACACACCTTCCCACATATTAATCTAAAGTTGAGAATGTGATTGGCAGTGACACTGGCGGTGACGTCGGGGCCATGAGCAGGTGCTTCAGGCAGCAGGCCCACTTCTCTGCAGCAGCCACAGAGGAATATCTGTCAGGCCCGGTTACTGGCTGGGCTAGGCAGCGCCGACACCATGCTCTTTATCTGGGAGCTCAGCAGACCAATCGTGTGGACGTGTTTGTGTGTGTGTGTGTGTGTGTGCTAGTGTCTGCGAATTAATAGTGTACCCCTGTGTGTGTGTGTGTGTGTGTGCATGTTTTTGCAAGTGTCTGCAAATTAATAGTGTACCCGTGTGTGTGTGTGTGTGTGTGTGTGCATGTTTGTGCAAGTATCTGCAAGTTAATCGTGTACACCTGCGTGTGTGTGTGTGTGTGTGTGCCTGTCTGTGTGTTTGTGCAAGTGTCTGCAAGTTAATAGTGTACACCTGTGTGTGTGTGTGTGTGTGTTTGTCTGTGTGTTTGTGCAAGTGTCTGCAAATTAATAGTGTACACCTGTGTACCTATATGCCTGTGTGTGTGTGTGTGTTTGTGTGCATGAGTCTGTGTGTGTAATTGTGTGCAAATGTGTGTGTGTGTGTGTGTGTGCCGGCATTTCTGCTTCTCTGCGTTTGTTTGTGTGCTTGTCTGTGTGTGTGTGTGTGTGGAGGCATATGCATGCGCACACGCACGTGTGTGTGGTGTGTGCGCGCCAATCTGTGTTCACATATCAGTTTTTATTTTTAAGTGCTTTGTTATGCTGTGTGTGCGCCAGCATGCATACCTAGGTGCGTGGAAAAGATAATGGAGCTGCCTGGTTGTTGGGAGAGGGAGGGTGAGGGTGGGTGGGTGAGGGAGGGAGGGAGGGTGGGTGTGGGTGGGTGGGGGGGGGGTGGTAGTAGCTGCACACACAATAGAAATAGAAAGAAGGCAAAGCAAGGAGTCACTTGGGGGACCACCTTCACAGGGCTTGTGTTCACTGGATCTTTTCAAACGGACACCGGCTCTCTCTCTCTCTCTCTCTCTCTCTCTCTCACTCACACACACACACACACACACACACACACACACACACACACACACACACACACACACACACACACACACACACACACACACACACACACACACACACACACACACACACAAAGCATAGCCAAGCATAGCAAGTGCAGCAGTGCACTTTCACTGTTTTTTTTTTTCTTTCTCACTACATTAAACCAAATCAACAATAACTACAGCGACAACAACCGAAACGGTCTTAAGCACAGTGTGTGCGTTGCAAATGTCGCTATGCAGACTATTCCATGCGGTATTCACACAGGAATACCGCATGGAAGCTGAGAGCCGTGTTGTTAATATGCCGTCTGTATCAAACCGAATCCAACAGTGGGCTTTGGGCGAGCCCATCCCCTGTTGTTTCTTTGTGGATCGGAGACCAGAGAGCGCACAGCGGTGATTGGCTGCGTATCGGCAGCACAGTGATTACTCTCCAGAGGTTACCCGATTGATCAAATGCTGTGACCCTAACACAGCGTTACAGTGCTTAACCATAACTAATGTGTTTTTTTGTTTTGTTATCCGAGGTAGGACATAAGGTACAAGATAAAACCGCTAATCTGTATTTACTTTCCGCGCTCCATTAATCTACCCTACCTGGCTCCGGTCTTATTGGCCTTATAAGAACGAAACCTGGACTATTTACTGGCTAATGTAGGCAATACAAATGAACTGTCTGCTAATTACCCACTCTTGCTCCTTTTGGCTTTTTGGATAATTGAGCTCTGCCGGAGTCTACAGTTTCGTCTTGACTTGTTTGATGTGCCTAAATGTGAGTCTGGCCGGCGCGGTTGTCTGAACGGACAACGAGATGGAAGTTGGGTCGGTGAAGCTGCTTCCTCAAGCTGCTCATGTTCTCACTCCTCGCACGCACTTTCTGCATCCCCAAATTGCACTCCCCTGCATTTCAGATGTTACGTGTGTGTGTGTGTGTGTCTGTGAGCTGTCTTCTAGTGCTTTTGCAGTAGATATGTATCCCTGCAAGTTTGTGAGTGCACAGGCGTGTGCGTGTGTGTGTTTGCGTGTGCGTGTGTGTGTGTGTCTATGTGTGTGTTTGCGTCTGTGTAAGGAAGATGGAATTAATGGAGATTGGTGGAGTCTGGCAGGGTGGATCGATATAACAAATTCAGTGAAAATAACCCCCTAACCCCCCCAACACCTCTCACACACACACACACACACACACACACACACACACACACACACACACACACACACACACACACACACACACACACACACACCTACCAATCCTCAACTAATTGTACAGCTCCTGTGTGACAACATTACACATTAACGTCTACTGTTTTATCTACCACGTTAGATTTATGACTCATTTTGATTGCCAAAATGTTATGGCACAATTTACAATGTGCCATGTGTAAATTGCTCCGTATCGGGCTAATGTATATTTATTGCAATTATTTTAATCTTTATTTCTCATAGTTCTTGGAAAAAGCAATGACTTTTTTTCGCCGTCTCATAGCTATTTCCCCATCAGATCTCTCCCATCCGAGAAGACTGGGCCAAATGCCATCACGCCACAAAAGGTAATTATGCCCAGCGACGGGTCTATCATTCTCCTCTTACGAAATTGTCCATGCGCCAGAGCGCCTTTTAATAACACCCAAGATATATATTTATGTTCCACAGTGCTGTCGATCTCTCTGTCTGTCTGTCTCTGTCTGTCTCTGTCAGTTTCTCTCTGTCTGCTTTCAAAAATAAAAACTTGGAGGTGTTTCCGGGGGGAGCCTGTGAAAGCGAAATCAGCTTTAGGTTGTGTGAACTTGTGGTCTGTGTGCCCACTGGCCGTTGTGCTGAATGTTGTGCTGCTGACTCTCCCTCTCTCTCCCTGCTGATTGTCTGCGCTGCACTTTCCATGGCCCGCTGCTCCCCGTGCCAACGCCACTTCCCAGGCCGACGTCTGCATACCAATGTTGTCCGGTTTCGTGGAACCACCGCCCTCCACCCTCCTTCTCCTGGCGCCGAGGTATAAATAAGTAAGTGAGCGAAGCCGCGTTGGCGCGACCGGCGGCATTCAAATGCAAATGAAACGGGAGAAAGTTGGCACGGCGGAAAATAGAAGAGAATACGTCTTTGCAAAAAAAACATTGCCGTCTTTCGTAATGCCGCAGCGTGTGGCACAGCTGTAACAAGCCACAGTATCTATCCGTATCAGCTTTATCCTTAAAGACCCTTATCATGAAGACAGGGAAGTCATGGGAATGAGATGAATGCCATAAACAATCTCCGGGAGCCAGCTGGGGAATGGGCCCCAGCGTATATTAGCCGTGCAGCCGAGTCTATGAGTGCTTGTTGATGGTGGTTGATTATTGTGCGTCTGGAGGGATGGATGGGGGAGGTGAGGGGAAGAGGGGAGGGTGGGGGGGGTGTGACCTGACATTATAGTTCCTGTCTGGTTGGCGTGTCATTTGTTAGATGGAGGAGATATGGGGTGTGATATGCTGACCTGAAACACAACACAAAATCACCCATCTGACGGACCAAACATACACCTGCGGGTCGGTAAAGTTACATGTTACCACCTTTATCAATTTGTGCTGTCACAGCTTCGACGAAAAAGAAAAGCTTATGTTTCTCTTTGTTTTGCAAAAGTGAACAATTTCTTTTTAGGTCGGGCATGTGAGTCTGCCAAAAATGTTCACATCTGCGTTACTCGGGTTTGGATTCGGGTGGCAGTCATTAAAGGTTGCGTAATGATACATAAAGTGGGCCATAAGAGGATTGTTTCCGTTTCCCCTGAGTGACAAGAAAGATTTATATCCTTCGAATGAGCGACCAATCATGTGAAAAGAGCCGAAACAGCCATGAGTGACGGCACAGTAAAAGCCCGCGCGCCAAACCATGGATGTAATAATTGAACTGGCTGGCATTACTGCAGAGAAGGGCAGAGAAACGGCTGGACAAGAAATGTCCCATTCCAGCTTTTGACTGCGAGGGCCTCCATTTGTGTATGCAGTATTACTGTTGCTAAAGTGTAATCATGCAGTAACAGTGTCTGATTCACAGAATAAAGTATTGCTGCTTTTATACTTGCAGCACAAACATTCGACTAATGTGGCAATGTTTATTTATGCACTATTACCGTCACTCAACCACTTTGTTCAGAGTTTACTCAGGCTGTATAGTCTGGCTTACCGGACGTAGGTTGTTGGTTTAAGCCCGCCCGAGCCGCTGTGGGTGGGCTGATACCTTATGCTCCTCCCCCTTACGCCATCTGCGTGTTACCGCTTTCAAAGTTTTGAGACGAAGTTTGCCAGGCCTCGCCTTTCCCACGTGCAAATGTCCCACCAAAACAAGGTTCCCCGCCGGCGCCGACACTATTTTACAAGGGCACCGTCGCCGCATCCTGGGCTTAGACAGAGCATTTTTTTCCCCCCCTATGCCAGAATGATAGTGAGTAGAGCTGGACCTTTTCTCCAGCGCTAAAACCGAGTGTGGAGATATAGGGCCGGCTATGCGAGACCACTCATGCGGTGTTAGCGACACCAGACCACAGGGTCACTAAAACGGTCTTGCGTGTATTCTGCGTGTGGATAGGCATCACAAGGTCGGCTGTTAGCAGCAGTCTAACTCTCGCTGTAAGCAGCAGTCTAAGGGGAGACAGTGGGGCGGGACTTGAGGGACGCAATGGGACCAATAGAAACAATATTTCTGAATTTCAAATGAGCTGAGCTGGTCTGGCGAAGCAAAACATATATATATATATATATATATATGTACTGCAGCTTTTGGAAAGGATATATTTTTGTTCAGGATTTAAACTACATCCGACGGGGGTCTTTAAAAGTGGTCAGGACGCGGCGCTGGAGAGGAGAGTAATAATAAGGGAGAATATAAGGCGGTCAACATGTACCAATTCTATGCTTGCTTATCTCTCTAAGGATGTTAAGGGAATGTTCTGGAGACTCCTACCGCTCTCCAAGGAGACACAAAGGGGTGCATAAAGACATTCCTCCCTCTGTGGTATTTTCCTCTTTATTTTTTTTTTTTTTTTCCCGCTTTCTTTCTTTCTTTCTTTCTTTCTTTCTTTCTTTCTTTCTTTCTTTCTTTCACGACGCTTTCACTACCACCCCTCTTTGATGTTTGTTCCCTTTTCTTCCCGTTTTCTTTTGAGTTAGCCTGGGTTTTGCTCGCAGGCTGTGTCACGACTGCACCCTGCGCTGAACGGAGAGAAAAGGCGAGCGGCCGCCGTGCCAAACAGACACACAGAAAGAAGACATTATGGTGCGGTCACACCGAAAGATTAATGAGCGGCGGACGCAGCCGGCAGCTATTCATTTTTCAGTGAGAGCTGGCGACGGAGGAGCGGTGGTCACCGTGGCACCGGCTAGCGCTGAGCGGCGCGATGTCCGCGTCCACAGCGACGAGGAGAATTGAAATAATTTGTACTTTATGCAAATGTTACGGCATCTGCGCTGAGGCAGCAACAAAAGCAGAGGTGGATTGTGTTTTGTCCAGCGCTAGTTTCCAAGCGAACAGGGAAGAGAAACTTTTTGTCTCCCGGTTTCCGAGCTGTAATCAGTGTGATTGTCTACCAGGACACAAACACAAACACAATCTTCATTTCTGTTGTTGTATTGTGTAAGAACCAGATCAAATTAATTTGATTATTTGATAAGATTAAATTTTGATTCCCGATATGTTGCCATTTATAGAATAGCCGAATGTCATTTTTTGGGGAAATATGATTTGCTAACTAAATAACAAACAGGGGTAACGTGGGAAAATCATTTTATTTGATAATGCTTTCTGCCGAGAGCTCTTACAACAAACTTGTATATTGTGTGCAGCCGAACGTGTCCGGCGTCCGCAGCGCTGCTTGAGCGATCCTCCTCCTGGCGGCGGCGGCCGGGCGGCGAGCGGCCGGCGTGCCAGAGTGCCCCACAGGCGCAAATTATTTCTTGGTGCGACCGCACCGGTGAGGCTGCAGTCTCACTGTGAAGACAACGTGAAGGGCCACGTGTCTCCCCCACCGCTCCCAACAACAAATTGGGGGGACTCCAGTTCGCCGCTTGATGTGCACTAAGCTGAGGGTGAGGAGAGGGAGGAGGATGGAGGTGAGGGGGGAGGACCGGAGAGGCGGAGGAGACACAGACGAGGAGAGAGGAGAGAGGAGAGGATGCCCATGGGGCGAATGCATTTGCCTGGCATGTGGGACCGTGTGTGTGTTTCTGAGCTACACAATTGCAACTCTGGCGTAGGACGGACAGACAGATGGATGCATGGACAGACAGACACACAGACAGACGGGCAGATGGACAGACACACATGGATGGACAGGCATACATACATACAGATGCATGGTTGGACAGATAGATAGACAGACCTGGATGGACAGACAGACAGACAGACGAGACGCATGGACGGAAAGACAGAAAGCCAGACGCATAGGTGGAGAGACAGAAGGACAGACAGACACAGTATACACACATACACACTGGACACAACCGAGTGGTCTCATCTGGGCTGAATTAAACACATACACACATACATACAGACATATATACAGACAGACAGACAGACAGACAGACATACATAATACAGTTGACTTGTACCATTGTACATAGCGTTGCCACACTGTTCCCCTTTTCTTTTGATGTTCTTGGAACAATGTGAAGAAGATGAAAAGCATCACCCAAGGAGCTTGATGGAGCCAAAATGTGACCAATCAGCACATCTTTCAGACTACAAAAGCAAAGCCGATCATTTCGAGACCTTTTTTCCATTTTATTATTTTTTTATCACAGACTTCTCTCCTCTCCCTCACTCGTCTGTCCCCGGCAGACATCCACACCATTTGTTATGGAGCGGGGAGGAGGTGGAAGGAAGGAGGAAGTAGCTGAAGGTTGCTCAGGGACTGCGATCAAACATAAAAATTTTCGTCTATGAATAAGGCTACTGAGGGTACAATTGATTTAGTATTTATGTATAAAAAGAAGATTATTCGGAGTCCCAATGGCATTTTCCATACATATCAATTTGTCATAACCTTTACCTGCTGAAGTCTGCTGAGTATCATACGTGATTTGCAACAAGAGGATGGCATTTGCATAGGCTGATCCTTTCCATTAGTTTCCTTTATGATGGTTTGTTTACTCATTGGAGTGAGTAAACCCCAATAACTTGATTTGTGTCTAAATGTGCGTATACCACAGTTACGATCTACGGTCATCTGTGTTTGTGTTTTGTTTTGTAACCATTCCAGTTAATCCCTCTGTCTTGTCTATTTGTTGGTTTCCCTGCTGTGTGTTCCTGTGAGAGTTCATTAGTTAATTGGTTATTGGGTGTGTGTCGTTAAGCTGATTGCTTGAGCAGGTGGCAGCTGATATATCAAGGCCAGGGAGGAACCTCCCTGGCGTGTGTGTGTGTGTGTGTGTGTGTGTGTGTGTGTGTGTGTGTGTGTGTGTGTGTGTGTGTGTGTGTGTGTGTGTGTGTGTGTGTGTGTGTGTGTGTGTGTGTGTGTGTGTGTGTGTGTGTGTGTGTGTGTGTGTGTCTGTCTGTCTGTCTGTCTGTCTGTCTGTCTGTCTGTCTGTCTGTCTGTCTGTCTGTCTGTCTGTCTGTCTGTCTGTCTGTCTGTCTGTCTGTCTGTCTGTCTGTCTGTCTGTCTGTCTGTCTGTCTGTCTGTCTGTCTGTCTGTCTGTCTGTCTGTGTTTATAGTTTGCATACACTTTTATACATCTCTATCTCTATATGTGGGCAGCCAGGGAGTTATGAAGGTTTTAGTGGGTTGTGTCCACAAGGATATGCTGTTGTTGAACTACTTTATTATAAATAGATTGTGAATTTCTCCTAACTTCCAGCTAACAAAAGACAAAGAGCAACAGCCACAACAGACACACCTGCTGCATTGTTTTTTATGTGCATCTGTTGTAACCTGTTGTTAGCTATTGTCTGTAATTAGAAGACAGGTATGGCCTGCATTCAGTTTTTGTAGTCTAGAGGACTTTTTTGCCCAGACTGTAGCTGTGTCCCAATTCAGGGGTTGCATGCTTTGAAGTACGCGGCCTTCGCGGCCTTCGCGCAAAGGATCTTAGGATATGCGAGGCCGTGAAGGATAGTTGCGGTTCATCCTCCAAAAAGAGGGAAAAGAAGTACGCATTTGAAGGCTGCATTTGAAGGAGCCTTCGAATTGAGACAGCCTTCGCGCCGCGTTGTGACGTAATCAGCCTTCAAATGCTTCGAAGGATGCAGCCCCTAAATTGGGACACAGCTTGTTTGTGACCTTTTGTCGCATAAACAGAAAACACAACGGGCGTTGTCTGTGTTGCTTACCGTCCAGTACAGTACAATACATTATATAAGATTTGTAACCAATGTGTTTGCAGGTATCACACTGTGCATAATGTAAACCTGAAAACAAATGCAGTTCCTGGAGCTCTCCAACTGTCATTTCTTTATTTAGAGAGCATAGGGGCCTTAAACATATATACACATGTGCTCTTCATGTCACATGCAATGACACATCCACATCTCCATGCCACATGATTGTATTCACAGCAACCCAGCAATCACCCATAAAAGTTTACAGATATCAAATATCAAAATCAAGAATGGGATTGTCTGAGTTGCGATGGTGAAATGACAGAATGATTGATTGCTCCCCACAGCGTACACAAATCAAAAGCAAATGAAACACTGAAAACTGAGGAAATCATAAGTCAAACCCCGAGTCAGCGTTTAGTCGGTTATGTTGCTGTGTTGTTATATTTCTGTACTTTCCCAAAAACAAAATGAATAAAAACATAGCCAAAGTTTGCATCGCCAAATTCCCTCTCAAGTGTACACACGGTCTACCGGTCTACACACACACACACACACACACACACACACACACACACATGTACACACGCACGCACACACACACGCACGCACACACACACACACACACACACACACTTACGCACACACACACACACACACACACACAAATTGTGGGCTCAGTTTGTTTGTTTTGGCACTTCTAATACTCCTCCATTTTTTTCACTGTATGTGAAGCAATTTGTTTTTATCTCTCACTGTTCATAGTGTAGTAACAACAACAACTGATCAGATCAGATCTGTTGATCTGATTTTATATACATAAGTTGTTTAAATCACGTGAGTGGGCACCTGGCGGCGCTGGGACATCAGGCCATAAAAGCACCACAGACATTCAGCACCATCATGCCAGTGGACAGCAGAGCACAGATCAGCACCCTGGATAGCTCCTCTGCCTGCGGACCTGACTGTGCTTCCTGTGTATAACAGTACAGGAGTAGACGTACTTCCTGTGTATAACAGTACAGGAGTAGACATACTTCCTGTGTATAACAGTACAGGAGTAGACATACTTCCTGTGTATACCGGAGTAGATGTACTTCCTGTGTATAACAGTACAGGAGTAGACGTACTTCCTGTGTATAACAGTACAGGAGTAGACATACTTCCTGTGTATAACAGTACAGGAGTAGACATACTTCCTGTGTATACCGGAGTAGATGTACTTCCTGTGTACAACAGTACAGGAGTAGACATACTTCCTGTGTAAAACAGTACAGTGGACATACTTGTCAAATGGTGCAAGGGGAAGCGTGGGAACCAGACGAATCTGAGAGCTCATGTTTTATTTGCTCTGGCAGATACGTCTGGCCCCCCTCCTGTTCAGACAGATTTCCAGCTGACCTGGCCCGGGTCCCAATCACAACCGTTTATCTAATACTGGGGCGGGTTTGATACGATGGTTGTATAGAGGCATTTCTCACAAACAACCAATATGGCTGCCATTGGTGTGGAGCGGTCTGTTGAATCCGCTATCGGGACAGAATTAAACAGATGGATGGTAGGTAACAACTGCCCTTGAAGCTTCTGTCGATAAGAAAGGATTCTGACAGGATTTCGGTATAAGTTTAGTTTACGTCACACGTTTGGTTAATCTGATTGGTCATAGGTCTATCCAGACCTGCGTCCAGAGGCATTTTGGGCTGCGCCCGCTGATAGCGGCCCTTGGAAATGGAAAATGAACTGAGAGGTTCCAGACTACGACGAATTTGCGAATTGGTCTGGTGCTGCCATGCTAGTACAGGAATAGAGGGCACATACTTCCTGTGTAAAACGCTGTGAACTGGTGGTGTGGCGGCCGGTAAAAGCACGGCAGTAGCTACTCCACCGAAGAATATAGATAAGTATGGCAATTTCAATGTGCTGCGCTTTTGTACTTTGGCTTTTTGTGGTCTGGTCACAAAGTCACATATGCAAGTCAGTTAATTATAATAATGATGAAATAAAGAAGAAAAAAAAGGAGCAGATGTGATTTAGATAAGGACAGACAGAAGGAGATTTAGGGGGTTGGAGAATGCCTGGTGGCTAAGATGGAGGCTTTATCTGGGCTGCTGGGTGACTACCACTTTCACTTAGTGTTTTGTTCTTTCAGATGAAGCAGAAAATTACTTTGTGTTTAATGCCTAATTGCTGAAAGGCGCCATCATTTTCTGCAGAACTGCTGAACTCGGGGCCCCTCTACTTTAGTGTTATACCTATGATTTAAATTGAAATACAGCCACATGTGTGACTCCTCGCTGAGAATAAGCTTAGCTTCTGGCATGGCCACCCTTTATGGATAACTTAGAAATGTTTAATAAGGTGTGGATAGTTCTCTCTTTAGATTAGGTCTTTACAAATAACTTTAGTAAGCATTAGTTGGATCATTAGTATGTGTTTATAAAATAGTTGTTAACACATCCGTTAAGCATTAGTGTATATCATATATATATATATATATATATATATTATATTAAGCACACATTAATTAGAAATACATGCAAATATACCCAAATTACACTTTCTAAAAGGTATGTACATTGTTTATTTACTATTTACTAATGTTTTTTAAATGATCTCATGTACCATTAACAACTTCTTTACCACTGGTTTGTAACTACTAAAATACTTCATGTAGGTATGGTAAACAAGTTGTCTATAACGTATGACAATGCAGTTATCAAACACCTTATAAATGGCCTATTAATAACAAAATAAATAATTTACAACAGTACATATAAATGCTTAACATAGTGTTTATTAGTAGGTTAGTAATGATTTAATAATGATGTTTTACTCATGATGTTTTATTCATGTTTGACTAATGATGAATTAACTATTTTAAATGAACCTACTAATCAGAAACATAGTTTTATAGCATTGACACTTTTATTGAACAAAGTCAATTTTTGATGCGTGACACTTCTTTGGTTGAAATGCCAACAATCAGCAGTCTCTCTCCCTATCTTACTCGCTTTTTTTTTCTCTCTTTGTCTACCTGCGTCTCAGCCTGTCTTTAATCCTCTTTTTGTGTTGCGAGCAGACTGCTTGGCCTGTGGTTGCCCCCCCCCGTATTGTAGCTCCCCCACGTTATCCTTGGGAAGTCCCGCCTTTGTGCTTAATCTGACCATTTGTGTTTGTGTCTCCTCATAAATCCGTCATTTCGAACTTGCGTTCTGCTTCTTTGAGCTGTCACTCATTTTTTTCCTCTCCAATATCGTTAAGAGGGCGTCGTGGGATTACACACCAGCGTTCACAAAGGCATAAATATTCCTAATGTTAGCTCTGCTATGGAGACAGACACACGCACACACACACACACACACACACACACACACACACACACACACACACACACACACACACACACACACACACTCCCCTTCTTTAGTGTGAATAAGTGGCTGCTCAATTCACTGGCTAATGTAATTACAGAAGAGATTACCTGTTTTGCTGAGGTTACATGGGTGTTGGCGAGTTGAAGCTAATTTCCCCTTCATGTATAGGGCTGTACATCAGAATGCATCATGGGATTTATTTTGTCGGTGGTACTCCGCCATATTGAGAGAGTTGTACTGTACTGTAAAATCCTAAATCAACGTAAATACACCATAACCTAGGCTAATGAAGACTTTGTTTTGCCACGTCTCGCATGAGAAATAGTGTGGCAGTTTCAAACACAACAATGTCTCCTCATGTGCTTTCAAAATGGAGGTTGCGATTGCGATGTGACGTCGTGATGAACAAGTTTTATTGTACGTTTAATACCTCATTTTGAAATCTGGCTTGAAAGGGTTAGGTTCAAGTTCAAATTCAAATTCAGTTACAGACTGGGCACTGAAATTCTTATGACAAGTCACCGGCACCTACCTAATTAGGGCCTAATATACCAGAAAGAGTAAATATGCTAGACAAAAATAAAGATACAAATGTATATATACTGATATATATATATATATATATATATATATATATATATATATATATATATATATATATATATATATATATATATATACTAGAAAGAAATAAGTGTATTACAGGGTAATAGTATAACTGCCAAATAAACCAAATCCAATTATACCCAAAATCTAATTATGTACAAATCCAGGTATGTGCAAAAGTCAAAGTGATATGCAATTATTTTTTTAATTTTTTGTAATATATTTTTTAATTATTTAGATTAATACAGTTATAAAGTGACACGTGAATGTAAGAAAATCACAGAAGCTGTTAAGAAGCCCGACGGCTCTAAGGACAGAAACAGTCCTTCGGTCTGCCGGTGCGAGACAGGAGGCTCCGGTATCGCCTGCCAGACGGCAGCAGAGTGAAAACTTTATGTGCTGGGTGGTGTGAGTCCTTAATAATCCTGAGAGCTTCCCTGAGGCAGTGTGTGTGTGTGTGTGGTGGGTGTCCTGCAGGGCTGGCAGCTCTCTGCCAACGATGTCTCCTGCAGTCCTGATAACACTGTAAAGGCCCAGACACACCAAACCGGCGTCAAAGAACTAGCGGCGACGGAGGTGCCTCGGCCAAAAAGTTGCACTTGAACTCACCGCGAAGGCTACAGCCAGCGGCCAACTAGCACGTACGTTCTGCGCCTGCGTGAGAGGAAATAACTCTCCATACCAGGAGGTGGCGGTAGTTTGTATTCGTCATTCAAAAAGGGACACCAGACGACCTAGGACTGCGGATATATACAAACAGGAAAAAAAGCAGTGTTTGCCTACCATTTTCACACCACTCTCGCTCAGACGGTTTCATAATATTGCTACTTCTACTACTACTACCCGTTGTGAAAATCATGGTCGGATGAGAGAAGTTGAAAAATGAGATGATCATTTTGTGCGAGCCCTCTTGACAAAGTCGTTTGCTGCTTTGCCTCACTGCCGTTTGTCTTCTTGTGCACTGATTCGCTTACTTACTTCATGTTGAATCAGGGCCACTGTCCCCGATTCAACATGCTGAATCGGCCGAAAAAAGACAAGGACCGACTAGCGCAAGGGCTGACTTGCAAAAATTAGGGCCACAGACGCTCACCGACTGCCCGACTTTCGCCCTAGCGCCGACCGTCGGCCCGGTGGGTCAGGGCCTTAAGACCTTGCGGTCCTTGGCTATGCAGCTCCCATACCACACTGTGATGCAGCCGGTCAGGATGCTCTCAATAGTGCACCTGTAAACGTTCGTGAAGATGACTGGGTCCATACAAGACGTCTTCAGCCTCCTCAGAAAGAAGAGACATTTTTCCGGGCTGATCACCTTGCCTGTGTGAGCACACCATCTAAGGTCACCGTTGATGTTCCCCCCCTGTGGAACCAGAAGCAGCTGACCCTAGGGGTGCATGCCCCCCCCCCCCCCTAGCCACCTTTAGTCCACAATGTTGTTGACGTTAAGAGTGAGGTGGTTGCCTTGACACCATGCTGCCATGGTACCAACCTCCTCTCTGTAGGATGACTCGTCGCTGTCAGAGATGAGGCCCACAATGGCTGTCTTGTCAGCAAACTTGACACAGTGAACAAGGAGAACAGGAGGGGGCTGACGGGGGGGGGGGCTGTATTGGTGATTACCATGGAAGTGGTCTCACCACCTGGGGTCTCCCCATCAGAAAGTGGTCCATCTTAGTCCCAGGGTCCACCTGCTTGGAGAGGAGTCTGGAGGGGATGATGGTATTGAATGCCGGGGCTGTAGTCTAAGAACAACATCCTCACATAAGTGTCCCCTTTGTCCAGGTGGGAGCGGGCGGTGTGCACCGTCAGGGCGATGGCGTCACCCATGGATCTGTTGGAACGGTATGCAAACTGCATAGAGTCCAAGGTGGAAGGCAGCGAGGAGCAGATGAATGATTTGACCAGCCGCTCAAAGCACTTCATAATGACTGAGGTCAGTGCTACAGGGCTGTCGTCATTCATGCGGGTGACATTGGTGCTCTTGGGCACAGCGACAATGGCGGTCCTCTTGAAGCAGGCGGGGAGAACGGACAGGCTGAGAGAGAGTGGCTAAAGATGTCACTGAAGACCTCTGCTAACTGGTCAGCACAACCCCAGGGGGGCTTACCTGCTATGCCCTCTAGGCCTGCTGCTTTGCAAAGGGTTGATCTTTTAAAGGTTACCATTAGGGTTGTTGTTTTGAGCGTTTCGACCTGGATGAAGGAAACCGTTCCTGTCCGCCAAGTACGGCCAGTTATCTTGCAGTAGTATTGGATAGCTGTCAGCATTGTGTCGGTTGAATGCATACCGCCTTTTATGTTACCATTACTTTTCACCATCATAAGGTTTATTTATGGCATTTACATATTATGTTTTATATATATATATATATATATATATATATATATATATATATATATATATATATGATGTGCAGAGCTGCACAGAGTAATGCAACTTATATTGCCTCTTCTATATCTCTCTTGCACCATTGCTCCTTTTTATATGCTATCTCAATTGCTCTTTTTTTCTCACTCTCTTCCATTCCCTTTTGTTCTCTATCTCTCTCTATCACATTGACCTTTGACCCCCAATTGGTCCACCCGACATTAACCTACAAATGTACCTCTGTTATCCGAGCTATTATCTTTCCTGAAAATCACGTTTGTTTTGATTCTTTTCAGCTCCCTCACAAGGTGCTCTTGCAAGACATAAAGATGAAATATGCGTGTGTATAAATAATAATTTTACCATGAAAAAAGATAGCCCCCAATGACACTGCTTTTGCAAGAAACACAGAAACATGAGTTCAGTGGTGGGTGTTTGAAGACAAAGAAACATAATAAAATTACCTTTGTTTAATTACCTAGAATAGAAACGTATTAGTTAGGAATACGATCTGACCTAACTTGCTTCATCTAGTCACGATTCTGTGGAAATCATTTATCAAAGTGTAATACTTTCTGTTTTTAACACCCCATGGACTTGGTCATGTTCTGAATATCTGCAAGTATTATCACTGGCATTGTTTTCATCCTCTGTTGTCGTGTAATTGCCTCTGTCACATTGTATCTTCATGTGTGCATGTGTGGCACTTCAGTGCTATCCAGCTTGTGTGGTCTTGTTAACATTATGAAAAAGATATCAGGATTATTTTTTGAAGGAGTCAAGTGACTGTTAAGGCCTATGGGCTTCACTATATTTAATGGACTCTACAGATAGCCTTCAAAAAAGAGGTTTTTGGCCCAAAGCATATAGTTGATTGAAAAAGTTAATTAGTTTCAGCTATCCCTCTGTACTGGTTGCCAAAAAAATATTCCACAGATGGCGTTGTCAGTTTTTCTTCTTCTTTTAAGGGTTTAAAACTCGTCTTTTTTCTCGGAGATGGCCACAGCTGCCACCATATTTTCAAGTACCGGGGAAGGGTCTGCACCCAGGGCCCCACCTACACAACACTATTTCCTGCCTGATTTTCTGACCGATAACCGACACTCGTAAACTAGTTATTAACCGTTAAGTAAATAGGCTATAAAAAATGGACAAAGTCTATGACCCATTAAAAAATGACCAATGTACTTTCAAATGTCAAGCCTCCGATAATCGTTACGTTTCCGAAGGTATACACCTAAACCTACTGCAGCCGACTGGCTATGTGAAGCCTGTGTGAGCATGTGCCTCTAGCGTTATTAAATACAGATATAGGGTTAGGGTTAGGATTAAAACGTGTATACGTGCTTTCGAAATGAGTGTTTAGCAGCTCCCATCGCTGTATCTTTGTGTTGTCCAAAACAAGTAAGCGCATACGAACTGCCCCGGCTCGGTCGTTTTCTCCACTAGTGCCCACAAAACGAACAAATCCACAAGTTTCGATTCTGTGTTTACACGCCACTGCGGATGCTCACAGACTTATCACGCTGCCTAAAATGTGTTCCGTAAGCGTACACACTGGCCGGGTAAACACTCGCGATTACTTGGGTTGGGCAAAACAAAGATACAGTGATGGGAGCTGCTAAACACTCGTTTGGAGTAGAATGGATGTCAATAGTTTGCCAGCTGCCCGATTTCGAAAGCATTGAGTTGAACAAAAATCATGGCAAACCTTTAGAGGCAAAGTGACATGGACACATTGTGACGGTGTACTAAACTACAACCAAAAGTTATAGTTATAATGTTGTAATTATAAAGTGATAATGTTCAAATACAAAACTCATGAAGGATACTTTGATTATTAGAATATTCCGGGCCAGACCTTTGACATGTGCAACGGCAGCAAAAACCAGAATGTGAGGATTTATTTTTTTAACTATAATTCAATTTAAATGACTGTTAAACAGGAGCTGTACTGCAATTGAAGAAAATATAAAACTGTGCTATTTCAGAGTTTCTAGTGTTGCTCCATCTACAATCTAAGCAATGAGCACTGATGTGCTGTGGGACCACCATTTCTCTTTTCCTCTTCACCTCAGGCAACACATTGAACAACTGTCAGCAAATTCTCAGATGAGCAGTTTTAAATCATTTCTGTCACTCGGATGTGGAAATGTGTACTATGTTAAAGCTGTGCCTGGAACAAAAACACAAAAAAAGACCCCAAGACTGTTATGTCATGCAGAAAGTGAACTGTTGAAAGTGTGCAGCAGAACCTGGGCTACCCTTTCCAAACTCATAATAATCAATGTTTGTAGCACATTGCGTTTTAGCTAATGCAGACTCAGCATCTTGGTAGTCGTCTACATCACTTCTTTTTAGTTAAACCCCGTAATGCGTACCTAGGGAAACACTGCTGTAACTGACGAGGTTTAGTCGGGTACCTTAGGAGAAAGCAAGGTGTAGCTTTTTTGGTAAACCTCCTGGGGTGGTTTTCACTACTTTTTGTTAATGCTGGGGCTTCGGCTTTATCCCTCGAGCTTCGAGCAACAGCAGTTTTCTCGATAAAGGAGCGACGTGGAGCTGCTGAGCTGCTTCAGTGTCAATAAACCAATCACCCTTTGATGTATGTGGCCATACAGGGGCGTCATCCATAAATCTCATACGGCGTACTTTGCATAATTGAATGTATGTATGTATGTATGTATGTATGTATGTATGTATGTATGTATGTATGTATGTGTGTATGTATGTATGTATGTATGTATGTATGTATGTATGTATGTGTGTATGTATGTATGGTTGCTACATATATAAAGACTAACTGAACAACACTAAAAGCTCAACGTATTGACACATTATGCCAGGTGATGGCACAAGATGATGATGCACAATGTTCCTGTTGGCTGAGGTGTTTATTCTCGCGCTGGATTTGTCTATATGTCTGTGTGTAACACCAGGCTTGAAATTGACTTTTTGCTTCGCCAGCCAAACTACTTGATTTTAAAGTTACCAGACATTTTTTTTGCAATTTATTTAAAAACCACGTTATCAGCCACTTCATCAAATGAAAACAAACACTCAGACATGCATGCGCAGACACACACACATGCAAGAAAAAAAAAGTGCAGTCATCAGTAATAGTTGTTTTCATCATCATTTATCTTGGGGAAAAAAAAAAGTTTGCAAATTGCATTGTACGATCACCAAGAAGTCGTTCCACTGTGCAGTTATTTTCATCCTCCATACTGTAAGGCCTGTGCCACAGCAGCCATTTCACTCACGATGGCTATGGCATAGCAGCCTTTGAAAGCACTTTTGGTGAAGGATTGGGAAGAGGAACTAGGAGCTAATCCATACAGTGCGTAAGTGAGCATTACCTGTTAAAGTAGCTTAGGACAACTTTTGAGGAGTAGGGGATGAAACAAACGTGATCCTCTCGGAGCATAAACGGGGGATGTAAGCATTTCACGGGCAATACTTCATAAAATCATTGCCAGTTCCACAAATGCATTCCCCAATCATGTTTCATTAAAAATACTTTCACCAAATGCAACCCTGTTGAATTTAATATTGCAAAAATATATTTCCTTGATCAAGACATGATTTCAAAACATTATTCACTTTGCCAAAAACAAGCCATTTGCAAACCATGACTTTCGTCATCCTCTCTCTCTCTCTCTCTCTGTTTTCTTCTGCTTCTTTAAAATATGTTGTTTTTTTTCCTTACTTCACATTGCAAAACAACTTGACTTTGGGAGAAAAATGTCTCTGCCCGTCAAAAGAAAACTGCACAAACACAACGCCTTCGTCAGCAACTTGTGCCAACGAGACGAACGGGGGCGTGAGACAGGCAGAGACAAAGCACCGCATCCAGGTTGTATAACATGTCATTACACATTAGGGGTCATGGGTGTCGTAGGATCAAGGATATACTCATCAATGATCATGCATTGTGAAATGACACTCATCATCTGCAAAGGTGTGTCTAGCTTGACAATTCTTAAGCGAACAACATTTTACAGAAGGAAAAAAATGTGTACAAATTCTGCTAAAAGTGATAATTTTCGAGGTGAATTTGTTTGAAGCCATTATTATTGGCCCGGGGGCTGTAAATACACTTTAAATACACGTCTTGTTGACACTTAAGCTGCGCAGCGTGTTGTGCATTGTTTTACTGGGGTCAAACATCCTGATCATTCTCAGTTGTTACATGGAGTAACGCATGATGATTGATGCTGTGTGTGTGTGTGTGTGTGTGTGTGTGTGTAAAACCACAACAATGATGCTATGTACGTGGTATGAGGCATTTGAGGGCAGAGCGAGGTGTGAAAATGATGCTGTGAGAGAGATAGAGCGAGAGGTTTTGTTCCTATTTCTGCCTGCATATTTGAAGCAAACACATCATGCAGACACATCCAAGAATCCTCATCTTCACATTTGCATAGCATTGTAGTGTCAGTTTGGCAGATATCGGCTCGAGAGCCTTGGACGGTTTTTGAAACGGAAACACCTTTTGAATTTTCAAATACGATGTCGCTCAGCACAAATGGAGCGACTTACAGCCGGCCGCCCCCACCCACCCACCGCCCTATTGTGGTACATTTGCACTCACCTCGCCGTCTCTCTATGCTCATCTTTTCTTTATTTATTTACCACCTGCCCCCCACCCCCCCCCCTCCATATTTCTATATGTATGTCAAGCGCTCTTTCATCCTCATAGATTTTCTGCTAACAGAATTTCCATTCATGATAAGAGCCTGCCTCTCTGTCTTTTAAAGCAGCCCAATTGAATGTGTATGGGAACGAGTGCATTCCCAGCAGCTGTTAAATCTGGCCTTCACCCCATGATCGCATCCCGTCTGTTTTTTCTACACCTCAGCCTCATGGAAATGAAGACAGCGATGGCTGTAATGTAAAATCCACAGCTACGAGTGACAAGCGTGTGTGACTGGAATCAATGAATGTTACTATTTACCGAATCCATTTTAAAGGGATATTGGAAATAACAATGACAATATGTTAAAGTAACACAAAGTAAAACAAAACAATGGACTGCCATGTATGTATTTAAAGTGGCAATCTCGAAGATATGGACACCTAAGGCGATAAGCGGTAAATGCATTCGGCGATGGATAGTGACTTAACAGACATTTATTGGCATGAAAATCTTCGAGGTTATTACTTTAATTATGTAGATCTGTGTAAATGCACTTAACTCTTGTGAGATTTGACCATGTTTTACATTGTTACATTGTTACATATATATTATGTTATAATATTAGGAACGTCTTGGGTTGTACATCTATAAAGTTGTATTTAAAGGAAAATTAAACCTTACACACATTTGTTAGCAACTGTTTTAATGTTCAGGACAATATTGTGCTAAAACACATATTTCTTTGTTTCAATATTGGAAATACAGTGCCTTATCACTGACCCCGCACCGTCACCCACACACCTTCACTTTCGCATCTTCCATAGTTGTATGGATGAATAAATACATAATTTAAAAAGAAATGTGTGAGCATCTAAAAAAACCCCGACGTTAAATACATCTGTGGCTATTGTTAAACCGATGTGTGATATTGGAGGCTAATCTGATGCCATACATTAATAATTTACAACCATAGATTGACTTACTAAGTGGATAGATTGACTTACATGTACACACACACACACACACACACACACACACACACACACACACACACACACACACACACACATACACACACACCTCCCCCCATGTGATTGCCTGTTGACAGTTGATAACAAAACCCCTTTTGATAGGTCCCTCGGGCGGCCGTGCACACATATAAACTGGACACACGCACTCACACACACACACACACACACACACACACACACACACACACACACACACACACACACACACACACACACACACAGTCATCACATTACACAAGGAGTGAGAGTGATGCCTCAGTGATACTGCATCAAGTTTAATGACGCCAGTGAGAGTTGTCACGACGGAGAAGCACAAACTTGTCCAGAGTAAACACATGCTTACGTGCTTGTATGCAAACATACATACATCAGCCCG
This sequence comes from Merluccius polli, assembly GCA_030340625.1. Taxonomy (NCBI): domain Eukaryota; kingdom Metazoa; phylum Chordata; class Actinopteri; order Gadiformes; family Merlucciidae; genus Merluccius; species Merluccius polli. The sequence continues at coordinate 36,827 of JAOPHQ010000605.1, forward strand.
GTTTACACAAGAAGAACCATTTTGTATCTACATTCAAAAACTCATCTGTTTCCAGATGAGCTCACAAAGTGCTCACAATTGTGTCAGCCTGTTCAGACACAGGGGCAATTTACGAGAGATGCGCGAGAGGGGATGCGTATTGGGAGTCTGCACGCATATCGCACATCACTCGCATACATTCTGCTTCATGTTATTATTGTTGCGTTTACTAAACTATATACTATAATATCGATGTGTGAGGTCTTTTATTGGTGTTTGGGATTGTTTCCGAGATCGGGTGTAGTTACGTTTTCCCCCGTATCCCCAGACATTTGTTAATAACGCTGGTGCCACATATGAATCACCCCAGAGTAAAAACCAGGCGCCCGGTTACGTCCTCTGAGCAATTTCTGTCGCCCTTGGGTGTCGTGATCGGACATGAAGCTACAGACAGGCTTCATAAAACATTGTCCCAAGTGGGCACAGCCCAGTTTTGGATGATTCGAATACATTTACATATAGGTTACAAATATAGGAACCTATCTGTAGTCCATCTAGACTGAATGTGGCCGATCCTGTCTGTTTAGACGGAGGAAACATCTCTCTTTGCATTGCAATCTTACCACCGTTTGCAAATTACGATTTGTCGAGAGATTCAATGCGCTTGTGTAAACAGGGCCTTGTATACACACACACACACACACACACACACACGCACACACGCATACACACATACACACATACACACAAACATGCAGGCAAACACACACACACACACACATACACACACAAACATGCAGGCAAACACACATACACATGCAGGCAAACACACACACACATACACACACAAACATGCAGGTAAACACACACATACTCATGCAGGCAAACACACACACATACACACACAAACATGCAGGCAAACACACACATACACATGCAGGCACACACACACGCATACACACACACACACACACACACATACACACACAAACATGCAGGTAAACACACACATACTCATGCAGGCAAACACACACACATACACACACAAACATGCAGGTAAACACACACATACTCATGCAGGCAAACACACACACACGCATACACACACACACACAAACATGCAGCCAAACACACACACACACATGCACATGCAGGCAAACACACACACACACACACACACACACACTACTCAAAATGCTACTAAATATTAAGAATGGGGGGGGGGGGGGTTGTTATCTGGCCTAATATCAGGCCGAACCTTTTCAAACATTATCTTGTTTCCACCTTGTGATATCTGACGCCGAGCCTAATGGTGGCATTTTACGGTCCGCCGGAGCGCCGCGGTCGGCGCGTTTGAGTCAAATGTGGGAGCAATCAAAAAAGGACTACCCCCTCATCAATAAACCACGGCCGAGCCATCCATCTCTCCGCGCACCGCTGATGGATAGACGGCACCGGACGGAGCTAATTAAAAGATGAAATATGAAATGGGTTCAATTCATCACGGGGTCCGTCGCCGCTATTACTGGGATTCCTCTGTGAAGTACCTTGGTCCTTCGGCGAAGTCGCGCCGCCGGCTCGCTCCATCATGAGGCAAGGAGGGCACAAAAGGAGATGATGGGATGACATCAGCCTCATCTGGGTCGTTTGGGTCAGGTTTCGCGATCCTTCAGCCTTATTGGGCTCGTGCATCAGAATGCATCATGGGAATATTTTTGTTGTTGGTGATAACCGCCATACTGAGAGGACTCAGTGTGGGAGTTGTAGTACTTTAAAAACAAATCTTAAATCGACGTAAAATATACCGTAAGCTAGGATAATGAAAACTTTGTTCTGCCATTGTACTTCCAAGGAGATGAGATGAGCAGAGATGGCAAGAGGGTGAGTAGGCAGGCAGGTTAGCAGGCAGGCAGGCAGGCTGACTGGGATCCTGAAGCGCAGGAGACAAACGGGTGTTAAATCAAGTAACAAGCACGAGGAAACAAACATAGAAAATATCCAATAGCAACGTGAACCAGAGATGAACCACCGCAGCACACTGGCAGAAACAAGAATTGAGCAATGAGTGGGAGAAACACCTGGGATGATATGCTGGAGAGGTGATGAGCTGATGGATGACAGGTAACACACACACACACACACACACACACACATACACACACACACAAACCGGGGACATTGAAGACAGGAGGAATGGGAGAGACGGGGGCACGGCCGTGACACTACTCACATTGAATTGAATTGAATTTATTTTTCGGCCTGCAATCACACAACAATAACACAACAACACAACCTAAAGACTCCTGCTGCAGTCCGTAAACGGTGTAGGCTGAAGCTCCAGCTTATGATGTCTACCCTTTTAACAACACATCCTATTTTAACACTAAAAGATATCATCAAACAACAAAAACAATACAAACAAAACCAAAGCAATACTAAACATGTTGCGTACCCTATGCCAATGAGTCTCACTGTTCATTTTCATGTCCATTTTCATATTTGCTCAGCGAACAGCTTTGTTCAACTTCCTCACTAGTTCAAAGTCCTCACTATCTGTTTGTTGAACGTACAAATCCCTCATGTTGACGTCCTCCATTTTTTAAACAACTTTTGGATACTTTTAGGCAACAATTGTTTCTTTGCTCTATACATAATTCGAAACCTGTAGTGTAGGGAAAGGTGTAATCCATTTAAAAAAATGGAGGCGGTCATTGCGATGTGTCGTTGTGATGTACAATCCCTATATTGATCTGCTCTGCGCTCATATAGACACTGTGCAGCCCGCCGGTACCTTAAAGCAACCTTCACCGAGAATGAACTGCGAGGGGCCATTATTAAATACCCTCACACCACTCCCTGCATGCCAGACGATACACAATTAGGTTTGCATGCAAAACAAACAAGCGCCTCGAAGGGTTGTTCAAATGCATACTTATGCACACACACACACACATGTGCACACACATACACAAGCGCACACACACACACACACACAAACTCCCCAATGCACCAACATAATAAGTTAGGTCTTTTGCACAAGCACTCAACAGCAGCAACCAAAAACCGAGAGAAGGTGAGGAGAGAGCTGGAGTCAGAGAGCGAGAGAGAGATGGCCATTATGCGTATAGCATATGGGGCGCTTTGATGAGTTTGTCAGGGGTCCCTTTGTCGTCAACAGAGGGCACAGCAACGGAGACCGGCGAGGTAACGACTGTGTCTGTTCAAACACTCAAACGCAAAACAAGCCATTCAGATCGCAGGGCGAGAACACAACCAATCACCGGGGTCTCCTCATCAAGTCGTGTGTCCACCACGTCACATCCCATCCATTATATGAAGGGAAATTGTGTTTGAATTGCCTGCGCCCGCGTGTGTGTGTGCGTGTCTAAATGTGTGTGTTTTTGTGAACGCCCATGTTCATCTGCATGTAAAGTGGTGAATCTATTATGGCAGAGAACAAGGTCTTATTCTACGCACAGGAGAGGGAAAGAGAAAATGCCGTCGGCTCAAGCAGTTACATTAATGGGGCTGTTGAAGGAGTTGAGCACAGTAGAATGGGCCTGGATGTATTTTTCTCCCGCAAAATTATGCATAGGCTAAAATGGCATGAATTTCTATGATGCACAATTTCTATCTGCTGAAAGTGTGGCACGGTAAATGACGATGTTGGGGTATTTAACTTTGTTGAGCTGAAAAAAAACTAAGAAACGTTTTTGCAATTTAAAGTTGTTAGGTTATCTAAACAGAAAATCTGTATGTTTACTGAGAATTACATTAGCGGCTTTAGCGAGGAATTTAAAGTAGCCTGTTGTGTGTTTTACCTGCTTGCACTCCTTGGAGTAGCACACATCTATTGTATATTGACAGGTGGAGGCGGATTCAAAGATGTATTTAATACAATCACATTTGAGTTAATTCCTTTTTTTTCTCCAGAATTGATATTACATTACAAATAAATATGAATAAATAATAAATATACGACAACTTTGTGTTGTATTACAACTTAAACTTGGCTTTTGTACTCAATCGATTGGCTCTCATAGGAAATCAAGTATGAGGGGTGAGATGAGCGGCTCGCTTAGAGACACCACATGCTGCACTGATAATGCGAAGGCAAAACAAACAAATCCCCCAAAAATAATCGATTCAAGAAAGGATTCAACTGCAGGGGAATTTGAATGGGTCCAAAAAGTCATGGACATTTCTGTTTTTGTATTTCATCCACAGTTAGAGACATGCACATTTTGCACAACTTGAATGGTGTGAAAGGAGCTTTGGTGGTTCTGTGGGCAGCGGTGGGAGAGGGTTTTGTTCTGAACCTCCTGGTGGGTCCAACACTGACCTGGACTAAGGACTTGAATGAACGGGGATCAGCATTGCGACACCCCCCACTGCCGCCTGGCTGTCTATCCCCTCCCCGGTGGGGGGGGGGGGTCACAAAGGCACAATGGAGCAGGCAGTCGGGCCGTGCGGTTCTGAACCTGAACCTGACCTGAACACTTTGGGATCAAGGCTACTTAAAGGTACCGTGAAAGAGAAAATAATCCTGTTGCCTCTGTGTAGCCTTCATATAATCCTCACTGTTGATTTCACTTTGCAATAAGATACGTTGCCGTTTCACGTTATTCATTCTCTTTATGTCCTCTTATTCCTCTATGTAATAATAATAATAATAATAATAATAATAATAATAATAATAACAAAACTGCTATACATTTGTTTATTACATAGCAGAATAACAGACCATTGTTATGGACGCAGTTCTCCAAGCAATAAAATCATTTTTAAATCAGCTAAATAATTTTGTATTGTTAAATTTTTGTTTTAAATGATTGATTTCTTTAGTAAGTAGCCGTGTAACGAACCCCAGTTCAGTTGGGGTTCATTTCGCAAAAATGACCGGCACCTCCCATACATGAACACGGCTCAAAGTGCTTCTACATCAGACAGAAACCATCATATGTCCACGTTCACATGCACCCTCCAGTCCATTACAGCAGGCAAACCCCCAGGGTCGATGCTCTCCTGTCACTCAGACGTCTCCGAGAAGCGAACCCCAGGCTTACCCCGTCGCTGCAGGGCTGCGTATGATTTGGGGATGGGATTGGAGACGATGGCGGTAAGCGGCGCCACACAGGAACTGGACCCCTGAGAAGGGATCTGCCCAACTGACTATTACAATACCAATAACGAGTTGCTTCATTTATAGACCCAGAGGTCTCATAGTAGGGGGAAACACAGGTGCCGCTCATAACACTAATGATGGGGCCGCTTTTATGTACCCGGCCACTGGTACATAAACGTGAAGTGAAGATTAGTCTAACACTAGCCCTGGTATATAAAAGTAGCAACCCCGTAATTTGTGTTATGAGTGACACCTGTGTTTGTCCTGCCATGAAGCCTCTGTGAACAGGGGTCTATTGTGTCTGGTTAGGAGGCTCCTGGGAGTGCGGGAGGTCGGGGATGTTCAGGGGGTGACCAGAAATTTTGCACGTTTCCACACATTTTGTCCCTGCACTGCACCACTTCTGCACCCAGACCCAGAGCCAAGACACCCCCCCCCCCCCCCCCCCGCACCCCTCCCAATCAGTGTCCCACCTGGTCGCCTCGGCCTATCTACCTATAATCCCCCAGGTCCCTAATAGTATCCCACTATTGGATGGTGAACACCACGACGCCGGTGGTAGTCGATTGGTTCTGCATGGCTCACTCTCCCCCTGCTCCCATGTCTTAATGGATTACCTCGATGCAGAGTGTCCCGACCTCCCGTTCTTAGTTTGCCCTCTGGCTTCCCGGGAAGCGTTTCACTTAGTGGTCCAATGGTCAGGACTGAAAATAGGAAAAAGCAAGATGTGAAGACCGTGCTGCACAGGCCCGCCCGTGTTTGTGCCATACAATCTGCAGCTGCTCTGTAGCTGGGGGGGCCCACGACTGGCGAGCGGCCAGGCGTCTTCTTCTGAAGGTGGAGAGGTTCAAGTTATCTCTTTGTGCTTTGGGGAACCTTTTAAAGAGGTGAGAGACAAATCAAGTCGGTCTGTTACACGCTGTACCTGCTACCGGTGCTGTGGATGCAACCTTGTCCCGTCTCAGGCATGCTCTCTCTCTCTCTCTCTCTCTCTCTCTCTCTCTCTCTCTCTCTCTCTCTCTCTCCCTCTGTCTCTCTCTGTATCTCTCTGTCTCTCTCTTTCAAAGGAAAATGCATTCGTTCCCATTTGTCACTCCAACACGTTGTTGGGTTTGAATTAAATGTGTAGTTGTAACGATCAAGTTAGCATAACCACACATACACTTGTGGTTTTGGGTCATGTGGATTTTGGAGATTGTACAGAAAAATTGTGCACCTCTGAAACTGTAATCAACATGTCTGCTTTCTGAAACAAAAGATAATTTATACAGAACAATACCGCGTGTTTGGCAGCGCATCTGCTCCCTCTGCACATCTGTCCCTTCCTTTCATGGGTTGAACCCGCCGGGTCTTAGTCAAATGTTGCACCGAAACGATTTCAGTGGCTACAGATAATGGCACGTTTGCAATCGGCAATTTCTACTCTATATTCTCAATATACCACTAAACAGTTAAACGATTGAGCATTCAAATGTATAGATTCTGTTCATCACCATGTCCATGTTGTACATTTGGACTTGATGAGTTCAATTATTCAGCACACATCAGACCTCAGTTGTCATACAATTGATGTTGAACACGTAATTCACAATTTCCCCCCCCCGACGGGGGAACTCTAAGTTTATTTTCTAAAAGTCAGTGCCTTCATGCTTCATTTCAACGTCATAGATATTTGACGATATGTTTGCTTTTCATTAATTCCCACCATAAACTTGACACATTTCCCGCGTCTTTGTAAGCACCCCTTTGAAGTGCATTGGCCTCAATTTCCTACATACTGCATAAGATGTGACTGTGGAGCAGTGAGGATCAGTCAGGAACAGATCTGGGTGTGCTGTGACACCCTAGACATACAAAAAAAACCTACATTATCATGTAGCCACACACCAGTTCAGATGTGGCAGACATACACACATTACCATATGCAAACAAGGAGTGCTCACTCCCACTGCCTCTCTTATGCACACACACATACACACACAAAGGTGTATATGCAGACAGTGAATACACCTTTCCCTACACTACCACTTCTGTGGTTTAACAGCTCAGACTGGCATCCCTTTGCTAAACATGGACAATTCCCAGGGGAGCCATCCTAGTGTCTCTGTGCTGAAATGTGTCTCCCTTTTTGCAGACGCCATGCGACCGGGGATCGAGTGACAGACGAGTTGAGTGAAACTAAAATGACGGTGGTTTTTTTCGCAAAGGGGTGGGGTGGGGATGGGGGTGGCGGCGGGGTTTGGGCGATGTAAGCGAAGGGGTCGTACGGCGTGGGCGTGTCGGGGGCACTCAAAGCAAAGGAAAGCGGAGAGAGTGTCGCCTTTACCGCGCTTCATTACCCGTCAAGGTGGGACAGGAATGACAGACAGGGCTTATACCCTTTCTCTCTCTCCGGTGTGCGCTCCAGTATCGCGCCACGCGAGGGTGAGCAGCGACATTGTGGCGGCGATCCGTAGGTTTGGTCATGTGCGCCCACTGGGGGGGGTCAAGAGGTCAACCTTGCGCTGTGAGTTCAAGGTTGTGCCGGCGTCACGCTACCGCGCGCCAGATTGTGATCTCGGATAGCGTGTTTGTAGTTACGGTTATCTGGGCGTGGGGGGGCGGCGGGGGGCTGGTGGCGGCGGTGGCGTGTGTGTGTGTGTGTGCGCGCGCGCGGGGGGGGTTGTAGGTAACTGGCGAAGGCCCGCACGCGCACGACGTCTGCGTTTCAACCTTCTTTGTCTCGCGCGGGGGTCAATCGCATCGCAATCTCCCACCAATGCAGCCAATGGCAGAGCCACTCTTAAATCACCGTCAGCACTCCTTAATCTTCTGCTCCACATCTTCTTTCCACTCCATTACCATGACTTATCTCTTCATCTGTGGAGGAGGTGAACAGGGAGGAGTAGGTGGGTGGGTGGGTGGGTGGGGGGGGGGGGGGGGGGGGCGGTAGTATCAGCCAGAGGAGTTGGCTGTGGGTTTTTTTTTCCCCCAGCGATGGCAGACACTTATTGACAGGGCTTCTCAAGGAAAGGGGCTGAGATTTAGGAGGTGGCCGGGCGGCCGGCGTGCGCGCAGGCGGGGGTGGGTGGGGTGGGGTGGGGTGGGGTGAGGTGGGGAGGCAGGAGCCCCCCCACTCACAGCTAATGAACTGCATCCTTCACTATGTATCAGCCGTCCCGTGGCCACTATCTGCTGACAAAAATCGATGCCGTCGTGGTCAAAGGCTCAGCGGCGGGGCTGGCAAAAAAAAAAACGCTCACCTCGATATATCTCTCCCCCCGCCGCCATTAACGGCTCCTTCCTGTGCCAGGCGCCGGCCATGGCCCTGCAGCTACAGGAGCCACTGCCACATTTGATGTGGCCTTTTTCATTTTTATTTCCTTTCCTTTCTTGGGGTGCGCCGTGTGCGTACTTCTCGCTGAATACCTGCTGATCTAACCATGTGACTTGAGCGCACCCGGCATATTTAGGCTTTCCCCACATAGGGCTTAACTAGGCGGGGGGAGAGTCGGAGGCAGAGGCGGACGGTATCCTCTTCTTTTTTGCGAGGCGGGTAAATCCTGTCTGGGAAGAAAAAAATAAACGTGAAGGTGTTTCCAAGTGTCTTTCCTCCTCGCTTTGACGTCGATCCTTGGAACCGCCACTAAATACTGGGGGTCATTTGCTTCTTTCATAGGGCACCTGCCTGCAGGGGGGACTATCAAGAATGTGGTTGGATATGTCACTCTTTTATAGATGTGAAGTTGGCACTCAGTGGAAAAATTGCAAATTATAGGCTTTTATGACTTTGTGTCCAAGGATACTGGGAACGTTATCAAGTTTGTGTGTGTGTGTGTGTGTGTGTTTGTGTGTGTGTGTGTATGTGTACAGTGTTTTGAAGCTACTGAAATGTGTATAGTCCTTATGCATTTATGGCCTGAATATTGTATCTTTGCTGATTTGCTCATACTTTCAGTTCTCCGGCTTTTGTGTGTGTGTGTGTGTGTGTGTGTGTGCGTGCGTGTGTGTGTATCTCTGTCCTGATTTTTTTTTAAAATACCGTATATTTCCAGTTTCATTTGTTACGTTTTGCTGTAAAATGACCTTGAATTTCAACCTCAAACTGTAGCCTACTGTTAAAGTTGCGCAACCCAATCTATGGACCACATGGGGTATTCATGTTAGAAAGTCCTTCATTATCAAATCGCAAATCGGAAAGCCTTGGTACAGTCATTCGTTGATCCATTCATACTTTCTTTCTTTAGAAAATGAACTAGGTTCTTATCCATGCACATTCATGTCATTTGACGCATTTGATAGATAGATAGATAATGTATATGTAAATGATCTATGTATCTATCTCTCTATCTATCTATATATCTATCCATGTATCTTTAAACAACAATCAAAACAGCCATCAATGTTTCTCTTCAACTGACGAAAGACAAACACAACAACAACAACAACAACCCACAAGAGATGTTGTTGTGCTGCGTGAGAGGAACGCTTTGCCCCATATTAGGATGTGGAGACTTTCTCCCGTTGCGCTGATGAAACATTTGAGATAAATTTGAGCTAGATTTGGGATGATTGATGAATTAGATATGCACTGAGCGAATCAACGCGGGCTCTTGAGGCAGGCCTGTGACCATAATAGGTTTTATTTCCTTCTTTTTCCCGCTCAGTCTACTGCTACGCGTTGTCTCTCAATATGCCCTGCGGCGAGTCACATTTTACATTTGGCGTAATCATTCATCTCATCATATCTTTAAACTCATGGAAAAACTGCAATTGAACTTCTTTATTACAAATATATTGAAATAGCCAGCTCATTGACGGTGTTCAGTGTACCACAGCAATATCTGAAATGAGAGAGACTTCTCCTCCAAGAAGAGTGGCAGTGCTATCACATGCTAGTGAGAAAGGGCCAACCCACCAGCGCGCACATCACTATTGAATGTGGATTGTATATAATTACTCACTCTCTCTTTCTCTCTCTCTTTCTCTCCCTCCAGGAAAGATGTCTTTTTTTCTCTCTTTTCACTGAACCAGATTGAATAACTGTTAGGAATCCCAATTTTTCAAGGGGCTCCTTCCCACTCCCTCGCTGTCTAAGCAGAAAGGATTTTATTAATAAAGATTTTAGGTTTTACAAGCAATATTTTCTCTAGAAGTTCATCAGGTACTGTACATCGACTGTTTCTCTTATGCTCGATATCGGGAAATAAAAATTGCTCCAACTGGTCGGTAACCCGCTGCCCTTGCACAGACAGTGTTTAATGAGACACAGTAGCCTTAACCTGCTGGTGACTTAACAGACCGGAAATTAATAATATATTTTTTTTTTTTACAAAAACGGACCATATTTTAATCATGCTTGCAGGGTCAGTCTTGATTGACTGCTCTTGGCAACAAAGCCAGCTAAATCTATCACATCAATTATGTTCAAAGAATCATTTCATAATTTCTTGTCTCCTAATGACTTATTCACCTAGTGGCCATCTTGGTTCCATTTTCCTCTTTCAGTTCCCTCACCCCAGCGAGCACTTAGAACCAAGATGGTCGCCAAGTGAATGAGGCCCATGAAGGGAAATGATTGCATTTGGACATGCAGGAGGTCCTTGTCACTTTTAATTCAATGCAACCTGGTGCATTGTGTGCAGGTGGTCTGTACTGGCCCATAAGGTGCCAGTAGGTGCTGAAGCTATGGTGGTCTGTACTGGCCAGTAAGGTGGCCTGTACTCATAGTTACTAGTTAATAGTTAGTTAATAGTTTCCACTAATGTAACATATGCATAGTCTCCTGCATTTTATAATCTATTTGTATTACAGTCACACTGGAGCTACACTGGCCATGCAGTGTTTAGTTTACCTGCTGTTTCCTGTTGTAGATCTAGCAGGATACACTTCTAAACAGACATTTTAATGTTATATCCATTCAGTACATTTTGCATAGGCGTAGATTACGGGGGGGACGGGGGGGACATGTCCCCACCACTATTTATAATTTGAATTTTGTCCCCACCACTTTTAAAAATGTGCAAACAAATTGCGACCGAAAAAATCCCCACATACTCCGAAACCGTCAAGTGTAAATCATGCGATAGGCGCGCACGATGACATCCTCACCCCCCCCACCCCCCCCGTCGACAATCGTGCATAACCACATGACATGGACACGTCGAATTTGACTGGCCACATTACTAAACTGCACAATGCACAAGGGGATTGGACGAAAATACATATTACTTATATATAATACATATTATTTCTATTATTTATTTTTTCTTCCTCGTGTTTGCGATCCACTTGAAATGCCTCCGAGATCGACAGGTTGGGGACCACTGGTCTAGACGAATACATACACAGAGACACATAGGCTGTACGTAACTGAAACACTATTTATTTTGATGAGTTATCCTACAAAAAATCAGTGAGTGTCCTAAATTATATTTGAAAAAACATCATCCTCCACCATCCTAGTTTCCCTAAAGGACATTTTGAACACAGTTAGCATTATATATAATATTACATTATATATATATATATATATATATATATATATATATATATATATATATATATATCTTTTTTTGTATATGCATAAGTGTATGCGACTCTAAGAGTAAGTACGGTAATTATATCTTTATATGATTTGTGCCTATATTTAGAACATATCGTCTTTGCCGATTCTGCAGAAAACCACAAACATTTCCTTGTGGACAAAGTAAAGCCATTTTATTAGTAGGATTATAAGATTCAATCTCCTTCATGTTGGCATGCGAGCAAGCCGTCAATAAAATGAATCCCGCTAAGAGCTCATTTCATTCCTAATGCACAGTTAACGGCACATTTTTTTTATGAAAAGTAAATCAAACTACACACGAAAAAAAAGCGTAGCATGCTTCTGCTGTGCTTTATCCTACATTAGGAGCAGCAGAAAGCCAACTCTCCAACCCCCCTCAATATCCTAATATGCACCTATACTTACTGAACTCAATTTCCCTCCCATACTCTGGTAGCTCTTTGAAGGCCTACAAAGGCTTGGCAACATATGAATGGACTCATTAAAGATTTGTAATGAAGATTCAGCTCCTTCCTGGTAGCGCAGTTTTAAATGTCACATGTGCTTTTCTTTGTCAGTATTTTAACGGCCTTGACAACACTTGAACAATGAGTTGGTGCTACAAAGTCAACATTTGAGTCACTATATGGACTATGGGGGCCCTTTGCTAACATAACATGAGTTACAAGGCACAGCTTATGTCAGGAAGCTGGATCAAAAAGGCTTTGCAAGGCAATATAATTGTATCTGTACTGATACATTTAGGTGCAAATGACGGGCAAACCCCCCTTTGCACAGCTTAAAATCATCAGTTTGTATCATGTTGATGACTAAAAAAATAAAGGACGGATTCATGACTAAAACATCTGACTGATGGCTGGTGGTTCACGCTTGCGTGAATACAACATTGTCGCCCAATTAGGATTTAAAAAATACTTTTAATCACAATCATGTCTTCACCTCGCCTCCTGAGACCAAGCTGATCTTGCGAGTTCACATTATATTTCGCAGTCTGGCCTCGAGCCCATTGAAAGCCTCTCTAAACAAGACGGGGTCAAACCCCAGTATGTGGCTGGACTGTGAGTCTGTCCTTAGCTTTCTCAGAATGAACGGCAGTCAATAAACAGAGAGCTTGTAAACACTGTCTGAGGACGTAAGAGAGGACTGTCCGTGTCTGTTTAACCCAAAGGGGAAACGACAACAACCTCGTCATCACTCAATCCGACCAATGGTGTAACTCTATCACTCACTCACTCACTCACTCAGTGACAGAGCGTGGCAGATATAGAGGTGTGCCAGTCCAAAAAGTTCAAAATGATCAGACCAGTCAGAACTAGGGGGAGTCTTTGTCCTTTTTTTGTCAGAAATAGACCAAATAACAATGTTAAAGGATAAACATGAGAAGCAGGCATTTCTCAGAGGAGAACATGTTTTTGATTTACTTCCAAAAATGCAAGAGCCTCATTTTGTCATTTAATCTGATTGGCTCTGATTGGATCACAATTGCTGCCCAGCCAAGGCCAGACTGATATTTATTGTGAAACGCATACTTGAATATCTGGATGACGGCTGACGGAGGGGGGGTGCTGCACTCCACTATGACCTTCTCAAGGGGGGCCAGCCATGCCAAGTTACCAGGGATTGCTGCTGTTCACCGTGTCTGCCTTAAAGTTGTCGGATGTGACAGGGAAAAAAAATGGAAAGATGAAAGGGCACCTGTCAGGAGATATGATATTATCTCCTCCAAACAGGTGTTGAGCTGAGCTGACAGCAGCAGAAACCCACCAAGAGGCTCCCACCAACACAAACGGATATTATGTCTTTCTACCATTTTGTCAAACATCATATCTGAATCGATGCTGCCAGCGGGCATCCAGAATGGAAATGACATTTCCCCCCTCCCTTGTTTCCTGATAATTTGTATATTTCTCCTCTGTAATGAGTTGTGGAAAAAACAAATAGAAGAAGTTTGGCCGTAGGCTGTATGTCAACAGTTTTACCACATCTGCTGTTCTTTTCCTCAACAATAATTTTTCACTTCAAATTAAAAGTCTGGTCATGTTGATAAAGATGGTGTGCTTGATCCATGAAAACGCCTAAACATCCAGCAGTGCTTAAAGCAATATACATGTAACACTTTCATCCAAATGCAGTGAGATCTTATAGATGTATGGGGCTTTTATTTTGTAAAACATGGATCATATGAAAAGGTTAAAGGTGCTATTGATAACATTCAGCCACTCGATTTCACACTCCCCCTCGCCCCTCCCATTGTATTTGCATCTGTTGCGAAGCACACACCCCCTCAAGTGGTCGCCAGTTCGTTGCACAGCCTGCATATTTCACGGTCGAGTGGAGTGAGACTCAGACAGACTCAGTCTTGGCAAGTGATGAATATTTCTTGGAGAAATGAATTAATTTTGCAACATGTAGCTATACATTAGCATTTTTCCACACAAACACAGCCCACACGGCAACCTTGATCGCTGACGACACAGAGCAACCACGTGACGCCAACGCCGTCATACTATTGGCTCACACGCCTCGGTAGAAGCGGGAACCGAGCGTCGGACATCTTAGACAGAGATCAACAAAACATTGAATTTGGACCCGGCAACGTTTTTTAAAATGATTAATTCACAATCATATTTTTTTTGGGGGGGGGAGGAGATACCTTATATTCTACACCTTTCTGAAAGCTTGTATTATTTTCTAAAAATGATTTGTCTACATGAAAATGTCATCAATAGGACCTTTAAACTACAGTGTTACATATTCATGTAAGGAGGAAAAGAAAGGTTGGATACACGTGGGCAGGTCATTCTGTTTATTTCCCAAAAAAAGAGAAGTGAAAGAAGAGACAATGCATGCATAATGCAGACTCACCCCTACAACTTTAAAAACAGTAAAGCATGCATTACTGAACACGCTGAGGATCAACACAACATGTGTGTTCTCTCCCAGTAATTATCCAACCATGAACTCTCTCCCTATTGACTTGTAAGCTTGCCAAGACGGCTTGCCTGTAAATAGAGTACAAATTAGCTACTCCACACATGTACACACACACACTCTCTCACTCACACACACACACACACACTCTCACACACATTTATACAAACACAACCCCACATACATGCATGTACACACACAGCACACACACACATTCACACAAACTCACTCACTCTCACACACACACACACACACACACACACACACACACACACACACACACACACTCTGTCACCCACGCATTCATACATACATAACACAACCCTACACACATGCATATACACACACACACACACATACACACACAAACTCACAGACACACTCTCCCACACACACACACACACACACACACACATCCATATCAACACAACCCCACACACAAACACACACACACACACACACACACTATTCAATGTAACACACGCTTAAACACAACGCTTGTGCATACAGACACTCATGTTCACCTCATTTATTCCCATTAGTCTCTTCCCCTGCTGCATAAAGCATCCATTTCCTGCTCGACATTTTTCTGATTACAAGGGGAATGGAAAAGAAGATGGTGTCGGCTGGGGGTGCTCTTGTTCCTCCCTCTCGCTCTGGCCTGATGAGTTCATGCAACTAAAGGGGGGGGGGGGGGGCACTTTGTCAACATTGGGAATCCACACATACATAGCCAGCACACACACACACACACACACACACACACTGGCGTCTTTGTTGCTTGTTATGTAATCCATTATGTGCCATATAGGCCAAGACATAGGATTATCTTAACATACAACATCTATTATGTGTATGGATTAGAGTGGACATGTTGTGATCAGCGAATCCTATGAAGAGGTTCTGGTCGAAGGCCAAGCAACCAATATGTGCCGAATCGAATCAACCAAAATCAATGCAATAACAACAAAATAATCAAACATTGGGGGAAAAAAGTATGAAAAATTGTAAAAGGCCAAGGATGAGTAGAGATAAAAAACAAAACTAAGTACAAAAACGTGTCAAAGTTGGATTGCAAAACTACTGATAAAAAACGTAGGTGGGCAAAAACAAGTCTAAACAAGTAGGTGGGCGATTGATTATCACTTATCTATTGCTGGTCTCTGGCGGTTTATCGATTGAACGTGTTGCCTATTTGTGGAAAACCATCCATCGCAAGCCACAAACATGTGCTTTGTTTATATCTCTCCTCGCTTTGAATATTTAGAAACTGCCTTATCTCTATAAATATTCAAGGGGCTAGAGGACAACACTTTCATTGCAAATTGGTACCCACTCACACTGTCAACATGGTGCTCAGACGGCTGTGTGGGAACACTTTATACCGCTCTGTCATTGAATGTGTTGGTCAGAGGAAAGACAACCGCATATTCGCACCCTTGTTTTGTGTCGATATTGTCAAACAGCCCGGTCGACATAAATGTTGCTCTGGGATTCATTTTTTTGTTTTATTCAGACCAAAGTGTTTTTATTCAGACCGAGTCCGACAGGCACAGGCTGGTGCAGTTGACATGTTTATATATCGTTTATATCAGCTGCTGATCTGCATGTTACCCAAGAACAAAGGATACAATACAATACAATGCAATACAGTACAATACAACGTTACTGTCCACACACAACATTACTGTCCCCACGGCTTCATTTGGCACACAACGCATACATAGACATATCACACAGTAGGCATTAAAAACACAAGGACATTAGCAAAAAACAAGACATAAAAAGTGCACCAGTCGCAGATCATCCTAATAGCCTATCCTAATGATACACATTGTGCAAAAAGTGCAAAGTGATAATTGTGCTGCTGTGCAAAGAGTTGTGCAAAAATGCATGATTGATATTCCTCTCTCGCATTGAGGAAGCTAATTGCATTTGGTATAAATTATTTCTTGTAGATGTTCTGAGTTGCTTTTAATTATTAAACTCATCAGCAAATAGTTTTGATCCATCTGTGATTATCTCATGTCAACTAAATCTAAACTTTCATGTAGTGTATATATTTATATATAGTCATATAGCAGACAATTTTAGCCAGTGTGACTTACAGTAATACATTTCATTATGTGGCATCTTGTATAGGAATGGGTTCAAACCCAGAACATTTTAGCCTTCGCTCAAAGTTCAACTAGAGTAACCAATTGTCTCCTTGCTCAGCCATATAGTCTCGTGACAATGGCTCTCCTCATCTCTAAGGTCTCCCATGTATGAAATGGATTCTTGTATTAGAATATTTTACTGCAAAAATGGTTAAACTGATAAAATACTGTCATACACCCCAAAACCAAAATATAGCCTAGCCGTGTGGGAGTTGAGGCATATTAACTCATTAATTTCAAACTTCACATGCTAGCAGTCAGAAAACTGCTTTACCTAAAATATAAAACTGGATGTGAATATCTTGAAGCCTGTAGGAATATAGACCTAAGAACATATACAAATATATATATATATATATATATATATATATATATATATATATATATATACATATATATATATATATATATATACAGTATATGCACAATGTTCTCATTTACTTCGTAGTAACTCTGCCATGGATTATCGTAGAAACACCAATGAGGGCTTGTTGGAAAGGTGTGGTTGTGAATCCAGAAATACCACATGTGTAAATATAGCATGCATAGTCAGGGAATGACATCACTAAATGTATGAGATGTCCCAAACAAAAGAGAATCACACATTGACATAATGAAGTCTCCAGTCCAAAAGCCAGGATCAGTGATGAGTGGGGAGTAACCCATTATCAGTATGTATCCCCAATGATTAAACCATAAATTAATTTAGTTGCACCATTTCCTAATCCTTTTATAACATTTCACCAAATTAAACATTTAAATTCACAGTCATTTTGCACAATTTCATAGTAATTCCATTAAATTCTGACTTTCCTTTCATGTATTTTTGGCAGCAGCTATCAGCGGAGGAGCGAAGGAGAAGAAACTGGGAATACCAAGAAAATGAGACAGAGAGAGAAAGAATAGTGAGCCAGAGTTAAAGGAGGAATACCTGAGGAAGGAAGAGAGAGATTAGGGGATCAGGAGCTAAAAACCATCAGCGATTTGAATGAACGGGAAACGGGTTGCAAGAGAAAGGCGTGGAAACGCAGACAACAATAGTCAAGACAGTGTAGGAGAAGGCGCCCACAACGCCCAGAAACTCCCACAGATAATCCACTGGATCAGACTATACAGGAGCCTGCTCACAGTACGCAGTCTGTCGCAGGGGAAAAGGAACGACATAAAACAAGCGCGAGAGATGAAAGCTTTGGAGAAAAAAAAACTTCAAGAGATAATACAGGTAGAAACAAACTGAAAAAGCGTTGACGACGAGCGCAAACTACAAATAAATCACCAAGAAAAAAAAAGAAAAACAGCAGGTGCTACAGGGAAGCAAATGCTAAAACCCCTCCATCAAGACACCCCTGCTCTTTCACAACCCACTCATTCAAGAATTTAATCAAAACAAAAATAAATTACCGCCCCCAAGTCTGATAAAAAAAATCAAAGAACTTCAAATATCGCCTAATACACCAGATAAAGTAGTTCGGGCTGACACACAACACACTGGGAACGAGAAGGACTACTGGTTATTCAAACAATAACCCAGATGATTCAGTACCGCTACCATAATGCTGCACGAATGACAACTGAGAAACAGGAAGAAAAAGCATCAGAGAAATTATTCAGACTGACACAATATTCAACCTCCACAGGGAGTTCATCAAAAAGAAACCAACTGTAAAGAAAACTCTTATTATTCATCCTTCTGTGCTTTACGTCCACCCTATATCACAGCACCCTATGTCACAGCTGATGTTTGAGGTCCTAAGAGCATATTGTGTTGTCAAGCCTAGCAAATTGGAGGCCGGATTTGAACTTGTATGTGTGTATTTCTCAGACAAGCAAGGCGTGTCCTCTGTGCTCCTGCACCCGGTGTCTCCACAAGCACCACACAGCAAAAGTTGACCGATGTTGAGTGGCAGCAATGGGAATAAGTTCAGGACCAAACAGCAGATGGAATTTACTACAATGTAAGACTTGTGAAGCACAATGGCACACTGGCAGAGCCCATCAAACTGTATGAAGACAAACTCAATAAAATAAATAACACATGGTTCAGAACCAATCCAGGGAATAATGAAAGCACTGTAATTGTGCATGTGGACTTTTCTGAGGCAATGGAAATGCAAATATAGTAACGAGGTACGGTCATGCCATTTCGGTCAGAACGGCCCACAGCTCAATCTGCACACTTTTCTGTTGTTTTCTGATGTTTATGCTTAAACATTTCAGTTGTAATATTTAAATGTACATTTTGTTAAATAAAGTTGTAAAATATAAAATGTGTCCAAAAAATGCTAATGATAAAAGATGTTAGTGTTTTTAAAGGTGTACTCTTGAAATATTATAACAAATGAACAAAAGTGAATATTCAAAATTTAACAGAATATATGTGTGTACCTTTGGTGAATACACAATGACGTAACAGCTTTAAAATGATTTATTTATCTAAAATGTATACTTTAATTGGATTTGCATGTATTTTATGAAGACTGCAGACTTCATATACATTTCTTATTGTCTTTTGTTTGGAAAATTTCATACATTTCATTGACTTTTACTCAAGTGCTTCTCTGTAGTTTCATTACTTCAGCTTGAGTTGAACTTCACACATTTAGTGATGTAACTCCCTGACTGTGCAAGCAACATTTACACATATTATATTTCTGTTTCATTTCTGATTCAGTACAAGCACACCTTTCCAACAAGCCCTCATTGGTGTTTCTATGACAATCCATATATCATCATCTAACCATTTTTTAAACTATTTTTATAAGAATCGTTTTAATATATCGGAGACCTTTAGAGATGAGGAAAAACATTGTTGAATATTGTTCTGCCGCTCTCAAAACCTAAAGCCCTTTTTGACAGTCACTTTTGTTAGTCACTAGGCTAATAGCAGTGTGAGTTGCATTCTGGGTAATGTTATTCACATGTTTTTTTTGCTATTGAATACGATGATTTTGTTGTTTTTCATTTGATTGACACTACATCAATATCACACCAGACTGAACCACAATGTGTTAAAAAAACACTTCTTTGGCGCTCAACACATTTGACACTTGTTTAAATATTTTAAAAAAATGAGTTTGCATGGGAGTGAAAGGCAGCGGAGCCGACAACGCCGGAGAGCGTTGGCACACTGTGGCACACAGGTCCTCCCACAGATGTCAGACATGGCAGACAGGCTTGTACTGAAAGAATGAAACACATAGGAGAAGATGTGAGGCCTCCAATGACGAAGTGTGTAATGTGTATAATGTGTGTGTTTGTGTGCATGTGTGTGTATGTGAGAGACAGTGTGCAAACATCTGAGTTAATTTGCATGTGAATATTACAGCATGTGCCCTGTCGTAGCTGGTGTCATCGCTATAAACAGATATCAGGTGTCATCTCTATGAACAGATATCTGCATATGAATGCAGAATCTATAGGCAAGGGACAAGACTTTTGGATCGGAAGTGTTCTGGTTTCCATTTGTAGTCCGAGTAGTATTGACCAATCACGTTTGAGCGGGCTTTGGTCGCATCCGGGTAACCAGTTCGTGTGGAGAGCAAAAGAGGCAGAACGCATCGGTCGAAATGCAATCTGGGAACCCATTCGGCCATCGTGTGACGACGATTTAGCTTTTTGTTAGCTACTTGTGGAAAGGCTACTTGTGAAACAATCGGGTCGTAGACGTTGTCTCTCAACTCCAAGTCCGTTCACATGCTTCAAGTTGCTCATCGGACTGTAAACAATGACCGACGCACAAAAGAGGAAGTCCTGGCCCGGATATCCGCCGGCTAACACCAGAAATATTGGCCCTTGCCCCCAGAGGCTAAATCGTCGTCAGTCGGTAGCTGATTGGGTTCGGAGACTATAGCTGGTGTAGTTAGTGTGTGTCTGACGGTATGTGTGTGCATGTGCGACAACGTGTCATTGGCAAAGTACGGCTTGTCATAGCTGTGTGTGTGTGTGAGAGAGAGCGAGAGAGAGTGTAGTTGTGTATGTTTGTGAGTTCGGTTGTGTGTAAATATTTGAGAGTTGGCTTCTCCTAGTGTGTGTGTGTGTGTATCTGTGTGTTTGTGTATGTGTTTCCATGACTAACATTGTAGCTGTCGAAGCCCGTTGCTCTTCTACATGGGCTCCCTCATTAGTTGGCTTTTGAGTCTCCTCTAAAGCCTTCCTAAATCTCAAGGATGGGACTTTAGAGCTGTTCAAATTTGGAAATTGGCAGGCAGTTCTAGCAAGGCTCCTGGTGGGACACCAGCAACCCATCTGTGTGTGTGTGTGTGTGTGTGTGTGTGTGTGTGTCTGAGACAACAGAAGTAAGAGGATGAGCAGAAGCAGTGAGCCTCAGGTGACAGGAAAAATAAAGTGGTGTCTCATGGTAAAAATGAATGTATCAGTGTAACTATGGCTCTTCGCTTCGGGGTATGTCCATTTTTGATTGCTAGGCTGCTTAGGCTACCTGGATATTTAAATAAAATATCAATGTCATGTTCGGTGATTCTGGATTCATTTTTGGAAAACAAAACGTGTTTATTTGAAAGCCTAATTATCCGTTCCCCTGCCGACTATTCCTTAATGGTGACAAGCGAATTAACTACGAAAAAGTTACCGTTGGCCTACAGAGAGCAAAGTCTATTGACTAGATCAGGTGATTATCTAAATTCAGCACGTACATATAGGTTTCTCGTTGCTTTTTTTTCATTCACAAACTAAAATGCCGTCAAATGTCGAATACTTCCATCCAATAATGCCTGAAGCCAGAGATATTATGTCCTGTATTTTGAGATTTCAAACCGATCGGAAAGTTTAAATGCAATAAGGTTTTTTTTCTTTAATTTATTATTTTTAAAATTGAATACTTCTCTTTGCCTGCGGTGCAGACCCCCATATCAACTTTCCTCGCTCTAATCTTTTGATGCAGGGCGGTTTTGCATTCATTCTCCAATGACATTATGTGAGTGGTGAACACTTTGTGGATTTATCTACGTCTCTCCCACGCAGTTCTTGGCTTCTAATTTTCTGATAACAGTGCAACAGCGTGTCTCTCCCTGAAAGACACAACGTGAAACTTGAATGTGCAATTACAGCAAAATGAAAAGTCTGGAGATGTTATGCGACTACAATGAAAGCCACACGATGTTACAGGGATTTCTTTTTTTTGTCCAAATGTTATTTCATGTCACAGGATTTTGATAGTACTAGCTCCGCACTAGCACACACACACACACACACACACGCATGCATGCTTGTGCACACACACACACACTAACACACACAAACACAAAACTCTCTCTTGCTCTCTCTCCCTCACACTCACTCACATACACACACACACCCACACACACACACACACACACACACACACACACACACACACACACACACACACACACACACACACACACACACACACTAATACTATACGGTCAGCTTTTCCCTTGAACTCAGTTGGCTCAATCCTCAGAACGCAGTCTGCTGGACTCAGTCCCTGCCCCGGCCAGTGTCTTATCTTGGGATACAGGCTGTTTGCAATGGCGGCCAAAAAAAAAAACCCAATCAGATTTGCCCTGACTAGGGGGTTAAATGACTCACCTTCCACCAAAAAGAAAAAAAACTAAACTCTGAGATGACAATCTGTGTGAAGAGATGAACACATGGTCTGTAGTCCCCGGTGTTGGACACAGATCACAATTTAGATGCAAAAAAAAGAAGAGGAAATAAAGATCGTTCGCTGATAGGTAATCCTGTCCGACTGGAGGGAAGAAGAAAGACGTGGAAAGCTCTCACTCCGGATGAGAGGCTTGCGATGTATTGTTTGTCATTTGGACCGCTAACGCTTTCTTCTCACCGTGTGCGAAACACAACATAAAAATCTTTGAAAAATGACAGTTGTGTCTAACGTGCACTTGTGTTGCCCCCCCCCCCCCCCCCACTTTCCCTTTCAAAATGTGTCCAAAATGTTTGATGTTTAATAATAAACTCTGCTTTGAATGTATGAAAACATATCAGTTGTATTTCATGTTCCCAAGTGCTATGATATAAATCCCTTGCTTTGAATAAAAACTTGATTGGTGTCAAATGTAGAGATGTTTCAATAAATAGCTTAACTTTTTTTCTTTGAAACAATATACTGTATATTATATATAGTATCTCTATACAATTTTAATGAGCTCAAGTAATTAATGACCAAAGCAGAAGCCCATTCCCATCATTTAAACTCCTGTTTCCTGTAGTAGAGACATGAAGTTGCCCTGTGAGTGATCCTGTGTTCTGCTTCTTAACCGTATCACTCTGAATTACAAATGACCGCTCTACTCGGCCATGATTAATCTCACACATCATCAAAAAAAAAAAACATGTTGACATGCGTTTTCTCCACCATATGCATGTAGGCAAAAATAAGCCACAAATGACTTATGAATATGCAATATATATTTCATGTTTTTACGATAATCAGTCAAAAAGTGCTTTCTTGTGAAGATCACTCTGCACCCTCTTCTGCACTAGAGCATTTTAATCACTGGTAAACATGGTCTGAGCAATGGGGAAATAATGAAGATTAAGTCAGGCAGAAATTAAGTAGGATTTGAATTAAGCTGCTGACACTCCTATATTATGCGGACAAAGAACATTAATTATTACAATATAAAAATGCCCAGAAGCCTGCTAAACACTTTATCTTGTTGCCTGCACCGTGTCTATCTTTTACTGCAGCAGTTTATACCAAAAGTGCCGGGAGTGCTCCTTATGGCTTCTCGCCTCGCTAATGAAGAGGGAGCAATACGCCAACAGCCATCCGCTTCTCATAAGCGATATCTGTGTGTAGGCAAGTTTTTTGTGCATGTGTACATTGGTCAAATGTAGCGTAATAAATATGTTATGTTAAACAAGTGTTACATTTGATGATGGAGTCCAAACGTTTGTTTGCAACCACAAACAGATGGTGTGAGAGCCATATTGGATTTATATTTAATTCAGCTATATTGGATAATGGGATAATTCCTACTAAAGGAAGTCCAGATACCCTTATTTTGAAAGGCTATAGGAAACTGTGGCAGGGTTGCTCCTGACCACACGCCACCTAAGTGGCTTTTCATGGGGCCCTCCGACACAGGACACCGGTAGATGTTGTATTCATAGTATGCTTTTATTTGAGGTGGCATGATGTTACAGCCGAGCAGATGTTACAAGCTGCCATGACA
Source organism: Merluccius polli (assembly GCA_030340625.1). Taxonomy (NCBI): domain Eukaryota; kingdom Metazoa; phylum Chordata; class Actinopteri; order Gadiformes; family Merlucciidae; genus Merluccius; species Merluccius polli. Next base: position 60,749 of record JAOPHQ010000605.1, read on the forward strand.
GTCTCTCTCTCCTGAGTGTGTGTGGTGATAGCTGGGCTGTTGTGATGTTCTTTGAGGAAGAAGGCCGCCGACACAGGATCGCTTTTGACTCACTTTATTTGTTTAGCTTTAGGTCTATTATCTATGAAGCAAATGGAGGGGAATTGTGTCATTCACGCGTGGAGCGACCCTTAGCCGGATATCTAACAGATACGCGGCCTCTAGAGTTTCTGCTCCCCCGCTGCTCGTGTGGTTTGGTAGTACCTGGGCAGGCGTGGCCTCTATGACGCATACTATGCTCTGACTGGCTAGTGTTGAGCGCCCGCCCCCAGTGTATTATGTGTGCTGCCATCTGGTGGCCAGGTGCAGTTAATACAGCTTATATATTTGTTCCTGTTCCCTTGTGGCTATGTGAGGATATTACAGTCTGTTGATACGCTGTTATTTATTCGTCACAGGGCCCTGTTCCGATATCCATACTTCCATGAGTACAATAAACATAGTACACTATCCGCACTCAATAGGTACGCAGATCTTCAGATGTTAGTGCTGTTCCAAATGCAATACTCTGTGGCGCACTTAACGGAAATGACATCAGCTGCGCGGCCGCGTCACCCGCCAAACACACGTGAATCCATTAGACATTCTCTGAGCGCGGCTCAGCCTCTTCCGCTACGTAGCTAAGATGGCTGCCGTTGAGTACGCATAGTGTACACCGTTGCACACTCGGCGTTTTGGCCGTTTTGAGTACACATACGGGTCCTTTCAAGTACACTTCTTTTGCCGCGATCATAATCGGAACACCCTACGGACTCAAACTAAGTATACTAAGTACGGGAAGTACGGATATCGGAACAGGGCCCTGGTTTATCCTGGGTGCCATGATTGCTCTGCACCACAGGTGTGCAGCCCCACCCAGACCCAGAGTCCAATCAGTCTGACTCAGGCCAGGTGAGGCTGTAAACCAGCCATCAACAACACACACTCCACACACACCCTCCACAGAAACCATGAAGGGGATGTATCTCTACTTGTTTGTTTGACATTGGAAGATGATTTTTAGATTTAAATTCCTTTGTTGGCCTGGACATCTCTCACCTGCTACTTGTTTAACCATCTACCTGCCTCAATGCTGCTTGCTTACCTGCCTGCTTGCTTACCTACCTTCATGCCTGCTTCCCTGCCTGCTTACCTGTCTGCCTGCTTACCTGCCTGCCTACTGCTTGACTACCTCACCTGGATCATCAAGGTACTTCATTTGCTATCAAAGGAAAGCATTATAAGGTCAAAGACCTTAGTGAACAATGTCTATAAAATTGAAAACCTTTGACAAATTAGCCACCACAGATCATTAATGTGTATATAATGAAGATACAAAACATTGTCAATATCACTCATAAATGTAGGCCTATAGTAAGACATTTTTTTGGTTGAAGAACAACATGCCGGTTCATTTTATGTATTACTTCACATTGTGTGTTCATACAAATAAGATATCAATGATTTATGTTGTTTTTTACTGCCAGAAAGTGCTACAAATAGCAATAGTAGTTATACGGGCCTGTGTGATAGCGAAACTTACAGGCACCCTAACAGAAAGCAGCACAGGTTGTCAATTAGCTGTCAAGATGCCATTCTGCACGAGGTTGGTAGTCAGTCAGCAAGTCAGTCAGTTGCAAGTTGGTGAGCAGTGATGTATCTGTCGAGTTTTTGTTTCACATCGTATACGATGGTGAACAAACCGGCCTGTAGGCTGTGAAGTGGTATTGCCTTGGAGTGAGGAGATAGTGTTAGAAATCAAACTTGAGAATCAACTGGTGTGTAGTGGTGTTGAGTGGGCGATGTTCCTGCTGGAGGCCTCATGCATGCATAGTGTGATAGACAGGTAGGCCTAATGCCTGACCTGGGAAGGAGGATCTCAACCAACATCCAGAAGGCTGCAGCACACGCCACAGCTGAAGCCATGGGCTGGCACGCCTGGCAGTGCCTGCACAAGCGCCTGAGCAGGCTAATCAATAACACAAAATACTTATCAATACAAGCAATGCACATCCATTACTAGCTCTATATAGAACTGTTTGCACGCAGTATTGCTGTTGCATAAGACCTGCTATCAACATGACTGACAGTTATTTTATTTTGTATTATACAATACAAATAACATTTAAATAGGCTACTGTCAGTTCTATATAAAGCTAATCCGTTACATTATCCAATATATCATCCGATATCTCCATCACATTCTGATGCCAACAGACTTCTTTCCATTGTCGTATCGGATATTTGAAATTATCCATGTACTCACGCATGTGTCTTTACCGCTTTGTGGGTTTTATCCATGGATGTGTGCTGCTCCGCCATGGACGTAAAGCAATCATGCGAAACACATGTAGTGGATGTAAAAGTTTGTTTTGCAGCGTATCAACTAAGCATCAGTGAAGGACAATTTCAAATATCCGATGCAACATTGGAAAGTAGTCTGTTGACATCAGACTGTGACCCTTTGGCGACGTATTTCACATGAGGCTATATTATCACAGTACAATGATTATGATCTGTTTATTCTGCACCACCATGTCCAATCATCAAAATGACCAGCATGCTGATTCAATTCGCTTGCTGGTTATTAAGCTATAGTTAGTGGATTTATCTATTTCCTAGCACGTATTAGTGCTAGTATTTTAGTATTGGCGAGGGCGTGTATCGCTACAGCAAGCTAACTTTTATATACAGTTCCTGCTTGGTATTTTCTTGATTTAGTGTTACTTTCAGATTTAGCGATTAGAAATGTACAACAATAGGTCAAATGATGTGATTTGTATCCTTCTCCTCGCCTGTTCCCAGTGCCTTGGACGTCTAGTGGTCTTCACATTGTAATATACCATTATAATATCATATAACATTATAAGGCCGATCGTTTGTGTGAGGTGTTGACAGCTCGACGCTGTGTCACTCTCGACATAACGTGTCTCCTTCCAGGCTGTCCTTCCAGTAGCGTCTAGTGTCGTGTGATATCCTCTTATGAGGCGTTTATTTAATTTTAGTATTGTTGTAAAATAAGTCTAACTTTCATTCTATTCTTTACGTCGATTTGCTTCATACTTTTCCCATATATTCATTAATTGTGGGTGCCACCCTGACAGCTGCTCTTTAACTACATCTAAATAACGTCCCTGAAAATAAAACAAGTAAATATGCCTTCATCCTCTCAATGAGCGAACAGGTTTTTCTGGAAGTAAACGTGATCTAATCTAAAGTGATATGACAAACCGCTAAGTTGCTGCTGGCAGAACCAAAGCCACACTGTGCTATGCATTCAGAAACGGCCGGACATTGCCAATTACACTGCCATTCGCTTCCCTCCTGCAGGGCAATTTAAACAGATTGTTCAAAGCATTCAGAGGCTGCACAGTTCCCGGCCTGGGACATTACACTAAAAGCAAAGTCGTGTTTTTTTTATTTTTTTTAAGTTATCCTGCTTAACCCCGTGGATATAAATTTAATAATTTCCTCTTCTGTTTGACATACATGGCATAGAACCGCTGGCAATAACTGAGAGAGGGGATGAAAGGTGACCTCTGTGAATCGCATGCATACGACTCGCCATTGTCGGTGCTAAGCGGCGATAATGGTATGCACACTTTAATTCTTCATCATGGCCAGAGGTAGCCGGTGAATACATCATACATTTCATGGTGGTGATGGAAAATGGCGGGGGGGGGAAAAAAAAAACAACTTTGGGGGACAAGCGGTGTGTCCCTCGTCAGCCCTCGTCAATGTACCTGACGAAAAATCCCATAGACTTGAATGAAATTACAAATCATTTATAAAAGGACAACCCTTGAGTACAGCAACATGTTGCTTATGAACGCAGCCCACTAGCGGACGCAATTACAACACTTTAGCGTTTAATTCATACTGATGGGGTCTGACAGCCACCAGGGCGCTAATCGTTAGCCGGCGTTAACTAATGACATTATGTTGTCTGTATGTTGCTGCGCACATGCATCCTATGTGTTAATAGGATGGTTTACAATGGGGAGCCGTCCCCTGAACATTATTTCTCATATCTTGTCTGTGGAAAGGGCAGCTGAAGGTTAAATGTTAAGAGGTATTTAGTTAAATCCCTGATTGGCTTCTCCCTCAATCAACAAAGGGCCTTTGTTGTGACAGTATGCGCAGACCACACACTGTCATATAGATTAATTCATCGCTGTATATATATTTAATAATTGATTTTAAACGCACTGAAGTGCTGTTCTTTTTGATGCCTATCAGAGTAAGTGCTCCCTTGACAAAATGTTTGTTTGCTCAACCTATCACCTCCATTCAAACATATTTGAATGGAGAGTGTTTGAGGAGCTTTCCAAAGGGTGTTCAAAGTGTCTATTTAAGTATGTACATAAGTAACACCATGCAATCTTCTTAGGAGGCGTTAAAACATGTCATTGAAACATTCTTTCTGAAACAGTATGCCATTGCACGATGCATCGCAAGATGTATTCTACAAAGCGTCTTTCTGGGTTAACCAGTGACTTCCAGGACCAATCTGGTTGACTGCCAAGAGTGGTGACAGCTGGAGAGACAGCAGACAGCTGGAGAGATGGCAACTGGGGCAGTTAGGGTTAGCAGGTTGTGGCAAAGTTGACAAGAACCTGCGTGAACCTGAAGAGGCCAAGGCCAGGCCAATATGAAATGTGTGCAGACGGTGCAGGTGTCACAGCGCACAGGAGTTACTCTTGGCGCAGGAGGAGCCAGGGCCGGGGTCAACCCACAGCGCTCGGAAACCGCCATGTGACACGAGCCTCAGCCCCTCGCAGAATATCAGAACATTGCAAGGAGAGACTGCAAAGATTGCAAGGAGAAGGCGTAGCTCCAGTTCGGCAAATATGCCATTATAGAAGCAACAGCCAAGGGGAAAGCTGACAGACGCCTCCAATCAGTGACTACCATTATTGTCTCTTTACCCTGGACTTTGAGGAAAAGGAGCTCCCCTTGAAGTAGATCAAAAGTGCATGGATCCTGAAGGAGAAGTCAGAGAATATTGATCAGTTCAGAACCATCCTGCTGCTTATTGTGGAAGGAAATATATTATTCAGCATTGTCTCAAGGCGCCTGATATCCTTCTAGGGAACTCCTACATCTACACCTTGGTCCAGAAAGGAGGGATCCCAAAGGTACTGGGATGTCTGCAGAACACGGGCATGGTCACCCAGCTGATCCGGGAATCCCAGGAGAACAAGGGAGACCTGGTGGTTCTGTGGTTGGACCTCACAAATGCCTATGACTCCATACCCCACAAGCTGGCTTAGGTGGCTCTGAACCGGCACCACGTCCCAGCTAAGTACACTAACTACAAAACCTTTAGCTTGAGGGTCTCCTCCGGGATCATCACTTGATATACAATTTCAGTGATCCGTTTCCACTTTGCAGTTGGCAGCACTTGGATACCTTTGATCAACAAGAAACCAGTGAAGAGGGCTCCCTGGCCAAAGGGCTCCCTGGCCAAAGGGCTCCCTGGCCGGCATCCAGGTCAGAAAAGGTCGGAAGTGGAAGGCAGCAGAGGCCTTCAAGGTCGCTGAGTCTCGTCTGAGACACGTGGAAGGGCTCGCCCTGGTAGTAGCACATAATCATGGTACGACAAAGCGAAAGGGGAATAATAGGAGGGCCATGATCCAGGAGGAGGTGCGTGCGTCAATCAAGGAGGAGCGAGCCAGCCGGGTAGTTGGAGTGCGGCAGCAGGGAACTTGGACAAGAAGGGAGCAAGTGCTGAAGCAAAAGGTGTCACGGGCCACTCCCTGGGGGAGTGGCGCTACCATTGGCATCGTGACAAGTCCTCAAGGTCATCGCAGACACCATTTGCAGAGGAATCAATCACTGCAAGCGCATCCGCCCAGCGAAGAAAATCATCGCTTTCATCAGAGCTGGTCAGGTGTCCAGGTGCATCGCAAGATGTATTCTACCAAGTGCACACAGTGCTAGTGCCTCTTGGTGGTGCCTCTTCTAGCAGACAATTTACACAATGCACAAATAAATGGTTGTGCCCTCATCCTTGAGTGAGGTTAAAGTGTTCTGGGTAGAGGGGTGTTTTTGCTAATCTTTTTAGCTGCTGAATAGTCCTTAGCTGCCTAGTTGTATACTCAAGGCAGAATGCAGTGGATCAGAAAAAATACTCAGTCTTGATTGGACATGTTTCTCTCAATTAAACTGGAAAATATAAGGGTTTCTGACCGCTTTGAAAGACGAGATGAAAGGGTCTACAGCTCAAACCTGCTGTGTGCTCCTCTGTGAGATATCAGGGGGGAACTGGGAACACAGTGTTGTTTTGCAAGTTTGAATATTATTATGATCATACTCGTTTACGATTCAGAGCCGTACAAATGTCAAAGTCAAAGGTCATGAGGCCTATATCTGTAATGAAAAGTGCAGTGGTCAATAGAAGGTCTACATTGTTTTTTAAATGTACAAAAAATATATACAGTTGAAAGTGTAGTGGTGGTATGATGGGTTGTTATTCTGCAGTTTGTTATTCCAACTAATTTGTCTGGAGCGCTTTGTTGGAACGCGGTCAGCACAACAGCGGCCACCCACCCACCAAGGTTGTAGGCCACCTCTGAATGTGGTGTGCTACCAACATAACATAATGATGAGAGCAATAAGCCATTGGAGAATTTGTAGCTTGTAAAATCTTTTTTTTTTTTTTCCATGGGCTTTAATTGCAGCAGGCGTGCTTACAGATGGTGTGGTCACCAGCAGTGTTCACCTCTCCTTCACCCTCCTCTTTACACCCGCTGAGAGACTAGTTAAGATCTACTTTGGTACTTTTTATTGCCTCATCCCTTGTACAAGAAATGTTTCTGTTTAAATTGAAACATCGTATTCTGTGGTTAAGCTTGTGTGATGCTTTCATTGTTAACCGTACAATGGCCGTATTGAAAAAGGCCCCATTATGACTGTTTGGGTAATCAAAACACCTTTCTAATTTTTTTCAAAATAATTGACATTGCCTTTTCATTGGGTGCTTTTCAGCACTGTGCTGCTGAATTTAGATGAATGAAGCCCTGTTTTGATTAGATGCTGTATCCGATGATCAGTCTGCTTCTTCCATCAACAAACAAGTCCATTCTTTTATTTTTGAATTAACTTGTTAGCCAGTCACAGTGCTTTACTTCTCATACCCTGGTCGTGACTAGAGGTCACATGGTGTCTCCCTCGTAGCTTATAGTCTGGTCCGCCAAAGTCTGACATTGTTAAACTGCACTTACTAAATTAACCGTAACCCCTAATACAACTCATATTCAAAGTAAACAAAAATGTCCTCATACATAATCAAATGTACTGAATGAAAAGTACATGTGTATCCCTATTACCTTAATATCTTAAAAGCATTAACCTGTTGGTGAAGCTATAATGTGTAGATTAATTGGTTTTGTTTTACCTCAAGACTAAATGTGGTACTTTTATTTTCAGATGACCATTTAATCTGTTAACACCTAACTCTCCAATATGGAATTCACACATTTACCGGGCTCAGGGCAAACAGGTAAAGTGTGAATATGAACATAATAATAGTAATGACTGACACCTATCCTATTCCCATTGGCCTTGTTGATGTGCTGCATGCATTGAGCTAAGGATCTGTTTCAGATGTTTCATGATGTGGTGTTCGGCCATTATTGAAACTCGGGACAGTTAAAACCTGAATGCATTCACACACACACACACACACACACACACACACACACACACACACACACACACACACACACACACACACACACACACACACACACACACACACACACACACACGATCATGTAGATCTCCTCCTCTATGTGAGGGATCCCCATCAGAAGGGCTTTATATTATAACACTCCTCACCAAATGTACTCTTCAGCGCGCCATAAAGATAAATGATTGTTACCGCAAATGGAAGACCGAAACAACAAGGAGAGGATAATTAATAAATGACAAGCAAATGGAAAGTGAGTATAAAGCATGAGGTAGGTGGGGGTGTTTGGGTAATAAATCAAAGTAAAGTGGATAGCCAGAACTTTTATTTCCTCTTCCTCTGCAGGGAATTACGGTCCCTACTACCCCCCCCCCCCCCCCCTCACCGCCCCGCCCCGCCGCCAAAAGAAAGCCTCACAAACAAAAAGTGTGCAGGGCTGCTCTCCTTCCCCAACTGGTGCAGGAGTTGTGAGGATTACCGTGTGAGCCCAGGGACGAAGGAACAGATCGGGGGAAGACAGACATCTCTCCATCACAGGAGTCATTCTCTGTCTCTCTCTGTCTCTCTGTCTGTCGCCTCTCTGTCTCTCTACTCATCGCACTTGTTGGTGCGGCCGGTCAGGACTATAGCCCTGTGTACCGGTGCAGGGGCTTTTGGTGCGGGGGAGTGTGTGTGTGTGTGTGTGTGTGTGTGTGGGTTGAGGGGTGGCAGTGATTCATTTCAAGAAAGAAAAAAAACAACTGGGTTTCATGTTTGTTGACAGCCGCTAGCCAATCAACACATTTTAATCACGTCACGTTGTGTGTGTGTGTGTGTGTGTGTGTGTGTGTGTGTGTGTGTGTGTGTGTGTGTGTGTGTGTGTGTGTGTGTGTGTGTGTGTGTGTGTGTGTGTGTGTTCGTTCCAGACGACGCAGAGCCTTTGGTGATGGACTTGGCTAGTTTATGCGCTGCCATTTCCCAAACATGGTGCATATTGCATGGAGACTATTTAAAAAAACAAGCCGCATTCCCATCCCATATTGTATGCAAGCACTTCAGCCCCAACGCTCGGGGACAATGAGTCATTTCAAATGCAACAGCTGGCGCAGGGACACCTGTGCAAGGCAGCGCTTGGTTTTAAAGGCAGATGAGATGAACAAATGCAAAAGTAAACAAAACAAACGCAACTAAATTGTTCATTGTTTTTCGACAACAGTTTGAACAGTTCTTGAGCCTTTCCGCAAACCTTTTTTAAAAAAATGTTTGGACACAAAACTCATATAGTGCTCAATACAACGTTTCTAAAGTCCTAAAGGTTTTGTCCAGTAACTTCTGTTGTTGTTTTTTTTGTTTTAACACTTTTGCTTCGCTGTCTGTCTCGCCTGCCTCTGTCTTTTTGACATGTGCTTTTACGTGATATTACACCATTCTAAGCAGCTGTCTGGGATTTCATCACCCCTTCAGCATGGTCTGGGTTATGGGATCCCTTTTCCATAATTAGGGCTTGCAGAAAAAAAGAACTTGCTTTCAGATGTATTTATTTTGAAAAACCACAACACATAATTAGCCATCCCTGGTGCCAGGAACCCAAATAAATCCATGCAAGCTTGCGTCATATTGTATGTACGTTTGGCATTGTTTGGGCTGTGTGTCTTTTTCTTTTTTTTTTCTTGCATTTTTTTTGTCTTGCTGGCTGTTGCCACGGCTGTCGTCCAGGGCGACCCGGTGTCTCGGTGGCATTGTGCTGATCTTCGCCCTGACCTTCAAAATGTCAATCCCTTCACCACACCATGCCACTGCTCACCTAATGCAAACCCAGCCATCATCATACTTTTCTTTTTCCCACCAAAAAAAGTTAACTAAAAAATACTATCCACCCATAAATCTATTAATAGTTTGCTAACACCATGCATATGGGGGCTAGCAGTTGACCAGAAGGGGCTTCAGGCATGACTTTGTCTCTGTATGGTTATATTCTTTTAATTTTCACTGTCTGCACAGGCGCTTTGGAAACTAGGGTAAAACTAGGGTTTTTTTAATGCAACATTTTCTTTTTTTCTTCATGTTTTAAGTACAGTTCTCTGAAATGTTCTCAAAGCTTTGTCTAATGCAGGCTTGCCATTGACCTTGGCTATTGTACGCCCTTATGGCAGGACATGTGTGAATAATACATTTGTAGAATATATAAATATAAATACCTATACAGGGGACGGTCATATCGGTGTCAACGTTAATTGTTGGCGAGGCAAATGTGCATGATCATGTGAGTTATTAGTGGTAAAGTCAAATATAAAGTCATTGTGAACAAACTAAACAGTACATTGGATCAAAAGGCAACATAGCCTTTTAATTTAATACACAATATAAAACATGTCATCTGGTCTATTAGATGTTGTAGCAAGGCAAAGTAATGCCAAAAAAAAAGTAATTAGTAATTAAAATCCAACTTTATATTTGCACTTACTAAATTCAATTTTGAGTTGCTGTTTACTGAATTATGTCGCATGAAATGGATGCACCCTTGTGAGATTGATGACTAAAAGTATTTTAGCACTCATTTAGAGGAAATTGTCACAAAGCAAACATGCGCAGACATCAGTCTAATAAATGAAATATTTGATTTGATCACCAATATGAGCTGTGTACCCATGAACACAACCCTTGTGGCCCATGAAGCACATACACTGATCACTGACAGCACAGAATCTCATTATTCCCTCATCATATGTAAATATAGTCCAGAAATTAATTTAGATTAATGTGATTTTGTCTGTGCGTGCCCCAGCAAGAATGGCAAAGGTTTCTGCCTTGTAATTAAGAGTCTTTACAAGAACCTTGCCATTGCAATTATAAGTTTAATTACGGCAGATGGTTATCAGGCCCTGCAGTAGTATCAAAAGGATCTTCAGCGTTTTAATGGCGGAGAGGAGGAGGATTGCCTTAATGGATTCCTCCTTTTGTGGCCATGTCTCTTTGTAGCGGTGCAGCCGCTGAGTTGTATAAAGGTTCTAACACAGGTCTTGAATAGTTTCGAAAATGTGTTTTTCATAAGGAGCATCGTTGAACCCAAACCAAATAAACATGTTATGTTTGTTTGCTTTTTCTACAACATTGTCTTCCCAAAAATGACTCAAGGTAAGCGCACACGCACACAATAACAAATAATACAAAAAAAGTGGCATTGTATGGAAATATACAGCTGGCCAAGACTTAAGCCAATGTGTGCCCTCTAGCCAACGCTATTTTTGTGCGTTTTTCTCCTTTTTTATTTCTTTTTTTTTTAAGCGCGTCTATGAAAACTGTTGGATTAGTTCTCGGTAAACTGCAGGAGCGGTTTCCTCATACGGTTGTTGCCTGTTGCCTCGTAGTACAGCCCACCAAATAGGAAGTGGGGGGGATTAGGATGGATCGGGGCAGGATCATAGGACTGAGATTGGAGCTGTGGGGCCGTATCTGTGAAGCGGTGCCAGAGCCCAGTGCACACCAGGCCCTTGGCTGCAGATATAATTGGGAGTCCATGAGAGAAAGCGTGAGCGGAGCGACATCACTTCAACATTAACTTTCAACCACTGACCCTTTTCCTCAACCGCCGTTATTCACTCTCCTGTACTCTTTCTTTCTTTCTTTTCTTAACACATTGTTATTAGGGTATGCAGTATGCACAAAGTGATGTTCAGGTTCCCTTTGGCCCCTGGATGTTTATCTTTGTTTTCACCCCATGTGGGGATCCCTCTCCAACGCGTTAATGGAGTTGGGCGGTTTGAGGCTTTTAGAGCACCATTTCTTTGCACTGTTCAACTTTTCCTTAACAATGCATCATTTCTGAATTTCACCAAATACCAGCAGGCCACCTGAAGACATGTGCACAATATGCATTCTGAGCAAATGGGATACGTCTTAGAGAAGGTGAGTGCAGCGGCCTTTTGTGAACGTGGATCAGGGCATGTCACTCCCAGCCCACTTCGCATTGCTCCACCTCCATTAGGAGTGAAGGGGTGAACCCAATCGCAGGTATTACAGCCCAACAACTCAAAGCACGTAAAATAAGTTTACTTGAAACCCAAAAGTAATACAGAAAATGTGCACATTCGACATATAATGAACTGGGTTTTTTCTACCGCCAAAATTATTTAACAGATCGCCTGAATTCTGATCCCAAAAGCAGAGTCTCTGAATCTCAAATCTGAATGAATGTCAGTCTATTTAAATTGTTGGATGTGGTCTTTCGACCAGTGGATGACGATACGTTGTATGCCTACTAGTAGCCTAATGAATACACTTAAGGTTCTGCATATTCTGCATCCTACTTGTATTGGTGTTTAACTCCTGCTCAAATATTTATTGTTTTATATACTGCATAATATTTACTTCCATCCCATTAAAATCCTAACCCTATCATCTCCAAAAACAAATTAGTTTTGCTTGGGTTGCATATCCACTGGTACTCCTGGTCGCATTAGCCTTTCAAGCCATGGTCATTTACTATGTCTACAGAAGTACAACATCTTACACAAGATCCCTTAAAACACAATGGCCTCATTATCTCTAACTACAGATGCTGGTGCTAAATATGTCATAGGATCTGTTCTTTGCAAAAAACAAAATGTACATTCAAAAGATGAAGATGAGCCTTCATGCTCTTGAAAACGTAGAGGTGATAGACCCACCACACACATATCTGTGTTCATCACTAAAGTAAACCAAAGTGTTCCTCAAGGATGCATTTCCTGTATAACAAGAAGAGACGTCACTAATCTAGTTCTAGTTTGAACCTAGTTTTCCTCCCTACACATAACACTCAGGGGAATTGGACGGTGTGAATTTCCAATGGGTCTAAATGGCGTGGGAGAGCATGAGTGACCATGCGAGGGATGGAGTCTCGGCTCAGAATGTGTCCATACCTCATACCTATAATAGGATGACACCCAGTGTTAAAGATAGGCCTACTCTCCCCTCCACTCAGAAACGTTTTTCCCTCTGCGTTTATTTTCCCTTTGGGTGGACTTGACTCTGATAATATTAGGCCTAATGTGCGGAACAGATATTTTTTTTTCATGTTCACCCACTAAAGTGGTTGACTCCTACCAATATTTAGTGATCAATTTGGTTTTCTGTTGCTCACATTTAGGTAGTTTAATTCATATTTTCTCTATATTAACTACACTAACTATACTATATTAAGTCGATAATAACTCAATATAGCATATACTGTATTTTAAGGGTTTAAATCACATCTGGAAAATAACGGGTGAACAACATGGATCGGTGTTTGATTAATAGAAATAGTGTAGTGCTAAGGATTTGATCGGGATTGAGTAACAAATATAGTAATTCATTTAGTTATTTATATCCAGACAAACAGGTTCCATACTTCTCCAAAAACACGGAGATGCAAATTAAACTACGCATTTGCAAAATGGCTAAGTGAGATGATGTTGGTTTAAATGAAAACCTCAAAAAAAAAATCGAATAATACCAGGCAATACGTTTTACATGCAGTCTACACTGAAAGTATTTCCAATTAAGAAGTCATATCTTTTTACATTCTATCAGCGCAAAAATGTGTCCCTAGCCTAGCATACGCCTTACATCGTTAAGGGGACGCAAACATAATAGATGACATAAAATGAGGTTAAGAGTGTCTTTTACCTCCTAATTACAACGTATTTCCAAGTAAAATGGGTTTAATATATAATACGGTTGGTTGAACGTTAATTTGGCCATTTCTTTGTTGTCACAACTAAAGCAGTTTGTCAAAAATGTTTTAACTGATTGTGGAAAAGAGCTAAAATGTGTATAAAGTAAATAACAAAAACAAGAAAAACATATTTTTTTTGTTCACATTTTTTAATTATGATTGTGGAAATGAGCTAAACAGTCAAATTTCACTTCTTGGTGACTAAAGAACGAAGCATGTTGACCTTAGAATGGAGCAAAGTGAAGCCCACTTAAAACCCCTCGCTTTCCATATATATCCCTTTGTTTTAATGCCCTCTTCTTTCATAAAGAGCATATCCGTGTGATGGAAAGTCTTATTAAAGTAGACAAGTTCATTTGTTTGAGTCATTTAGGACACACAAATCCTCTAATGGCTAATGATTTATTACAGGAAAGACTTTCAGCAGCCACACCATTGTCGGACCTTCGCTCCTGCCAACTATGGGGTGGGGGTGGGGGTGGGGTGGGGGGGGGGGGCATGTGTCACGTTATGTAGGAAAATTAATGTAGAAGGAAGTTACTGTTTTGGACTCGCGAATTAATCACAGGAGGAGACGGTGGTGAAGGAGGAGTGGAAATTAGTGCTCTGTCAAGCGTGTTCCCTGGCACTCAACCTGCACTCCTACCTCGGGTGGAGCACATCAAAAAGGGACGAGATCTAAGGACACCCACACATAGTGCGGCGTTCGGGGACGCGTGTTCGCAGTCGGAGGAGTAGCGGGTTGGGACGGCGTTCACGGCCCATGAAGAAAAGGCAGCATAAATGAGGAGGGGGGGAGAGAGAGAGAGTGGGGAGTAGGAGGAAGAGGGCATGTGTTGTTCCAAAGATGCAATTTCAAACAATAAGCTGCACTTTGCTGTGTGGTCTTTGTTGAAAGACTCTTTGAGAGAAGACATCTGAGGGAGACACAGACGCAAACATGTTCAGACTGTTAATACTTCATCGCGACAACATTGATGTTATCTCTATTCACGTCCCACTGGATTGCGGGAGTAAGGTCAGTTTATGCAGACTATGCAGTACTCAGCATAATCATCACAGGCCCTGGATGTGTTGTAACTGAAGTCTGCCCACATGAGTCACTGTGTGCCCCCATCACATGTACATAACTGCACCAACAACTCAGCGTTTGTCTGAAATAGCTTGTGCGGCGCTGCTGCGTTATCATGTCTTTGACCCTACACAAACTTCTGTTGTCTGTCCCGGGGAGCGACGTTGTTGGCTGCTTCCTACCGCTTTATAGAAACATAGCATACTGTACATTCCTAGGAGCCTCTTCAGTACACACTTCATACACTTCAATAAGCATGTAGGAAAGTACAGTGTTACGTGAATTTAACTGTATACTTGTAAATGGGGTGAAAACCAGCAGCTTTTTCAACACGAAAATGCGGTTTCTTTTTAAAGCCTAAAACAAAACTTGATCATTTTAATATCCTGTAGGTTGTCTTACAGTAATGTATTATGATTTTAGTGTCAGCATTTTAGCAAGTTCTATTTCACAAGCTCCAGCTTTTTCCACTGGTTAATACCCATACCTCATTAATGTTAACATTAAAACATCCCTCATGTTTTTCTATTTCACTTCCAAGGATCGAAGATGAACGCACAAGTCTCACATAAAACGTAATCCATCACCAAGTCCAACGTGTAAATGTGAAACCTTCTAATAGAATTACAAACATGGCTGTGTAACCCTGATTGTAGAGCAAACTCATTAGCCTCGTCGAATGATTTATTTATTTGACTTATTTTAAGCAGATCGTGCAGAGCACCAAAGACTCAAAATAGCACGCCATGATATGTCTCACTGCTACCAGGGAACAACAATGTCATGCTTAGGATCAAATTCACCATCAACCATCACGTACTACGGTTTCTAACAGTGCAGTGGTCACGTTTTTAACACATCCAAGTTACATTGTAAAGTAAAATGGGATTATATCTACATATGCAGAGAGAGAGGAGAGGAACTGTTTGAACCAATCCACATGGCTTGGGTGTATATATATCTTTTTTAACAGATCCCGGTGCAGGGATGAAAGCTCAAGCTCTCTCACAGACGGCTGGTTGGATGAGACAAATGGCCTCTGGGAAACCACCTTGCCTTGGGCACATGTGAACGACACAAGAACGCTTGCTTCCGCACAGAACTACATAAGCCTCGTTCCTCCGGGGGTCGGCGAATGATCCCAGAGCAACGCTGTGCCGCCTATTCGTGTGGTCCCGACTTTTCAAGCTGCAATCTCATAATGACTTCACTTACCGACTCCATGTTGTAATACGAGTGATGTTTTAGTGCTGAAGTGGGTCTCCTTTAGGATCATTACGGTTGTGTGAGATCCAACGACAACATATGGGAAGCCCAGTACGGTGAAAACCTCATAGAAATCATATGGTCTGGAGCAACCCGTATCCCGTATCAGCCGACGGCCTTGGGCGTCTCAATTGTCAGTGAGGCTCATGCTGTGTGTATGCGACAGCTTTATTTCTATGGTTGTATGTCTCCTTTTGCCAAGCAGAGGCAGACGTGATCTGTGATATGTGTATATATAGGTCGTTTTTTAATAGATCATTCATTGAGTAGTCGACAGTTTTGGCTGAACTGAGCAAATATCAAATATATTATTTTTAAAAAAGAACAAAAAGGATATATAATCAGCGGGTCTTTTAGATGTGTGGTTATAGCGAGGACACACACATCGGCCGATTTATTATTCGCCGCCCATGCACAGCGCAAAAAAGTAGGAATTCTCATTATCAGTTATCTGTATATTTATTAGGCCCATCACCACCAATGTATCGACGCACTGCGAGTAGCACAGCACTGACCGCCACAGACTGATAATTGCCTCTCCCCTGCTTTGCTTGGCACTTGGACCTACATAGATGTGTGTGAGCGCATCACACAGGATCAGGACTGGTGCCAAGCAAAGGAAAGGACAGGCAGGTAGTAGTCAGAAGTCGCAGTACATCCATACATAGGTGGTGATAGGCCTAATACTTATACAGATAACCTAACAATTCCTACTTTTTTGCGCTGTTCTGTGCAAAGGTTTTGCGGGGGTTAGATGTGCGTCCTGTCAGTTAGATGGAAGGGGTGAATGCGTCTTGTGCAAGTTGTGGGTGTAGGCCTACATGGATGTGTGTGTGATACGCTCGGTGCATGGATGGCAAATAATAAACAGATTTGAACAGTGATTTTGTATCATCCACATCCTTCCTTCTTGCTGTAACCACGCAAGAGACCTGACTTGACCTGCTGATTTCAGAGCTGCCAACTCTCATTGAGCATGCGACCCACGCAAATGACCCTCTTCACACGCTCTCTCACGCTACACCTCCCATTTCTCAGGCTGTCAAATGACGCGCTATTTCGCCGCAAATTTTCATGCCTGCTTTGAAAATATTTCGGATAGACTCCACTAGCGCTCAATACATCGAAGGCCTCGAATTTGAAACACAATGCGACAGGTGGCGTCTTCAGGGTGCAGTGGCGACCCAGAACGGGTCCCTTCCTTTCTCGCTCCAAGGTTTTTTGAAAAGTTAGTTTCTTAAAAAAATAAAAAAACGTTATATTTGTTCAGTTCAGCAAATGTTGTGCTCGATTGATAAATCCCTGAGAGAGACCTTCATTAGCCACCGCACACCGACAAAACACCATTAAAACATTATTGAACAAACGGGTAAGAGCATACCAAACACATCAGTAGCGCTACCCATTACAAAAAGAGAACAACACTCTGGAAAGTCTACATCTTGGCGTTAGGACAAATCTACAAAGACCCACCGATATTACAGATCATGTCTGCCTCTGCTTGGCAAAAGGAGACAACCATAGAAAAAAGCGCATGTATGTATGTATGTATGTGTGTGTGTGTGTGTGTGTGTGTGTGTGTGTGTGTGTGTGTGTGTGTGTGTGTGTGTGTGTGTGTGTGTGTGTGTGTATATATATATATATACAGTATATATATGTGTGTGTATATATATACGGTATGTATGTATGTCTCACTGACAAGCGAGACGCCCATAGGCCGTTTGACACGGCATACAGGTTAGATCCAGACCATATGATTTCTATGCTCCAGAGGTTTTCACTGCAGTGTCTCAGGGGGCGTCCATATGTTGTCTTGGATGTCACACAACCCTAATGACCCTAAAGGAGACCCACTTCAGCCACGTAAGAAATTGATTAAAAAAAAGTGTGACGACTTGATCAATTTATCACTTGGCCTACATTTTTTCCTTCACATATGTATTTGTGTATGTTGCTCAGAGAAAAAAAAGTGGGGTATTATTTTTGAGCAAGCAAAGTTTTAATGAGAGGAGATGATTCCACAGTCAGCCAGCCTAATTTCCTCTGGAAGGTTGTCCAGAGTCATTTGTCATTAGCGTATCAATGAAGCCATCCCGGTGCGGGGAAGAGCGTGATGGCAGATGGCTGCAGATCAGCGAGCGCTGTAGCGACTGATGTAATATGGCGGCTGGTGTGCCGAGAAATCTGTGTGCGTTCGTTGCTTGCTTTTATTTGGGTTGAGTTGAATCTGCTTAAATAGTGATCAGACATGGATATGGTGTGTGGTATGATTATGTTTTTATGCCCTGAGTTAGAGTGTTGGCTCATGTGTATCACTTATAGTTTTAAATGCTTTGCTGTGGTGTTAAGATAATTAAAATGCCATGTGAAGTTGCAAGAAATCAATGCTATCTGTACTTAAGACTCGAGACAAATTATTTCATATGAGTCTGGATGACAGCATAGCACTACTAAATAAACTACATGAATAATAGGGAGTAACTGTCTCACAAAGAGGATTTTCTCCATCCTCTTTGTGATTTTTATTTAAACCTCTTCTGCCCTGTTCGAATTACGTTTGTTAAATTCATAAATACATGTAGCACTGATGATGATCTCTCGATTATGATTGTGTCTGTTAATGAAAATATGTAGGACTACAAAAAGTGGCTTGGTTGTTTGACCAAGCTCTGGGCGGGGTGGAGTGGTCACAATCAGTGTCATATTGTGACACAAAGCGATGTATTATTTTAAGTGGAAAGGGTGCGCCTTTGATCTTTTTACCATGACCACTCGAGCCCAGAGAGGATGGATATTTGGGTGTGGGTGTGCCGATGGATCCTAGAGGGTCCATTACAGTGAGGGTCAGCAACGAGGACAACTGATGGCACTGATGCTACATGAGACAAAGTTGATCATTGTGGCTCCTACTGGTGTTAACCAGGCTAGGCTAAACATATGCTAAGAGTGGATGCGAACAACAGTGGATGCTTACAGTGACGCCATTGACAGAACAAGTAGAGAGAGAGTCCAAGGTTCAATAAACAATTATTTTGACAGAAACATCAAGTACATAATGGCGCGGAAAGTGATTTGTGGACAATGCAGCACATTAGGCGATTGACAGGATAATTGGGATGGAGGTGCAAGGATCTAAGGCTCTCAGACCATCCAGTACTGCAGGACTTGGACAGATGGTAGGCATATTTCAGGGTTTTTGGTAGTGCAAGAAAGATAGCTAGCAGCAGTGGCACACTGCAGCATCTTGGATAGCGTACCCATCTTTCGTTTAATAAATCTATCAACCATCCAATCTCTCACCCATCAAATTGTATATTTTGGGAGTGGGTGTCAGGTTGTAGTTATTCATTCTTGTTATCTTGCAAAACAAATGAGGAAAAACACAAACACACAACATCACACCGCCATACATAATACTTGAACCGTCACACACAACACAACACATTCAATTAACTCACTCAGTTGGTTTCGTGACACTCATTTATTTGCGGTGGGTTTGCTTAAAAAGCGCCCTGAAAACTTTCTAGTTGACCTATTCTCACGGAGGTGTCGCTGCGAAAACATCACGTGTGCAATGTGTTTCCTAAGAAAGCCGGAGACATTGCACCACACAGAATATTAAATGAAAGGGAATACTATGTTGGTTGGGAGCGAGTAAACCCAGCCAATAATTAACTATGCTAAAAAAAAAAGAAGAAAAGTCAAGTGCACTTGGCTGCAGGTAGAGTCAACACCTGGCCATTAGTAGGTAGGTCATGAGCATATTACAGTGTGCACCGCATGTAGGTGAGTCGATGGACAATCGTATAGCATGTTCTGTTTGAAATTAATAACGGGGGAAGGGAGCTGCATGTCGCATCATTAAGGTCAAAAACAAATCTTAATGATATTTTTCGGGTTTTTACAGTTTGTTGCCATTGCAGTCGTGGGCCACGTTCGGGATTGGCAGTTTGTTTTCATATGGCTGCTTTGCTTTAAACTTGTCTTCACTCCGGCGGCTTTTTTCTTCACGCCCCCTTGATCAACTTATTCAGTACGGCGCTCGCTCTGTTCAGGAATGCTTCTTGCATGTTGTTAGAAAGGAAGGAGCCGTCTTCACAGTCCCCCCATCCCTCTGGTCCCCTGGGTAGGGTCCCACCCTGCCGTGGCACAGACTCATCCTGTCGTCACCACCACCACACTAGCATCGAGTGTTGGCGTGTTGTCTCACCCCCACTATCACATTTGTGGCCCCTGTGTAATGAATCTAATCGTAATTGAGCAAGCTAATGGTAATGATGATGATCTAATTATCATTTTACATTCATGATCTTTCGACACACTTCCGCAGCTTTCTGCCCGTTTTTTTGGCTGGACCGGCGGGACAGCTCTATATCCGTGGCGGCGCTCTCTGAGTGAGTGAATGAGTGATAGAGTTTACACCATTAGTCGGAGTGAGTGAGGGCATGGTTGTTGTTGTCACACGGTCCAGCCACATACTAGGTTTTGACCTGGCCTTGTTTCTTCTTTCTTCTCTCTCTGCCCGCAGCACGCACCGAAAGTTACACACAAAACAGGTCACTTTCCAATCTGAGGCTCTACAGCCATGTAATGACAACGTAATGATGTAGTTGTTGTTTACCTATCTCCTATCCACTCCTAGTTAACGATATCCTCAAGCTATACTTAAAAAATCTGAGTTTAGCCAGTCACCCCTGTATATAGCAAGCTCCAGTGCTACACATGTAGCATAATGGATGTCAGTATCAGTATGACCAGCAAATCCCTGGCTTGAGGTGTTACTTCAGAAACTAATTCACAACCTCAAGGTGCAATAATGAGACAAACTACTAGTAGCAGAGTCGAAAGCCAGTCCAATGAATGACTTAATTTGTTTTACTCATACTGACCGCCATGTATCCTCCACCAAAATGATTGTAGGATAATAAGCCAGACAGCAACCGAGTGTGGCATTCATTTCAAATGGTTTAATAATAGTTACCATGTCTAATTATTGGTATGAAATGGTCATTATTGGAAAGAAAATGAATTACCGGAAATAAATGAAGACGTTTCAAGATTAAGTTCAAGACAAAGTTGAACATGAAAAGTCAAAAGCTACCGCCCCAAGAACAATTTTATTGAAGCAGATTAAATCAAGGCGCTTTTAATGTGAACACGCAATGTGCATATATTGATAATCAATGGTTCAAAAAAAAAAAGGCAACAAAACCAACAAGCAACAAACTAACTTTATTTATGATGATAATGCAATTATAATGTGCCTCCTAATTTCAAATTGCTATAGGCACTTTGCAGAAAACACACACACACACACACACACGTCACCGCTAATTGCTATATGAACCGCTGTTGGCTCCCCGCGACTCAAGTGCTGAATACATTACCTCCAGCCTTTTCACCCAGACGTGTCACTCTGAGCCATGGAGCCTGCAGGCCATAGGGGGTTATGGCCAATTGGAGCGGTTCAGCAGGCCTGGATCAAAATGCATCTCTCCCTCTCTCTCTCGCTCTCTCTGGTAAAGGGGATGTTCTGGGACAATATGCAATCCACTTTTGCACAAAGGAAGCTAAGTATCTGCTGTCCCGCAGTGGACTAAGATTTCCTTTTTTGTCTCCATCTGCTCACATATATGACGTATGAATGTTTAATGCAAATTCAATGGGCTGTATGGATGTTGCCTAAGAGTGGTTTTCGGCGTGCTTATCTTTAATCTGCTTTATCTCCCATCACTCAAAAACACACACAAGCATCAAATGGACAGACGTACAGCCTTTTGATGTGCAGAGAGACACGCGTTCTCTATACAGGTGACATTAAAGTGACGGTATCTCCAGAGCCGGGATGGTGGATTACACTATGGGCTCTGCATGCACGCCGACTTAATTCCAGGCGGTTGCTTGCCCCCTGCCGTGCGGTGACCCGAGCTGCTTCAAGAGTCACTGCTATTGTGCAAGTATGTGCCCCGCAAAAAAACCCTCTC
Source organism: Merluccius polli (assembly GCA_030340625.1). Classification (NCBI taxonomy): domain Eukaryota; kingdom Metazoa; phylum Chordata; class Actinopteri; order Gadiformes; family Merlucciidae; genus Merluccius; species Merluccius polli. Next base: position 82,459 of record JAOPHQ010000605.1, read on the forward strand.
TCTCCCCCGCTCGCAAATTCACAGATCAATTGCTGAAAGGAGTAAAATTACGTCTCATTTTCAGAACCACTTAACCCCCCTGACGCCATTACTTGTGGGCACTTATAATCCTGCCCATACACAGATGCATTCGCAATCAGTGGCCTATGTAAAATGGCGACCGATGAGAAATTTTTACTTTTTAATTTTTTTCTGTCAGTGCCAAGGCAACTTCTTACGTCTTGATTATGGGGTATGACTAATTTCACATCCTTGTATTTTTGTATTTTATATATATATATATATATATATATATATATATATATATATATATATATATATATATAATATCTCCCCACACTTGGCCCAGATTTGACCAGTGGGCTCTCAAGGCATGCTGGGGAGAGATGAGGGCTGAATGGTGAGGCAACAGTGCCACCCTTAGGCCAGAAGAGAATAACACAAGTCAGAAGCATAACCATAAATCACACTGCAATATTCCATTATTACCTACTTTATTCCTCAACAACTTGCCTCTCGAATGAGGAAAAGTAACACTAAGGCAATATTGTGCTGCTTGGGTGATGATTTGAGACTTGTTGTTACATTTGCGAAGACATTTCGCTGGACGGTCAGCTAAATGTTTAGTGTGAAGTATTTAAAATGGGAATTCAATCGTTGACAACATTGACTGTGAATTTGAAACGGCGTTCTATGTTTGCATAGAAAATAAATGAGTTGTCGCTTGACATTATTATTATTATTATTATTATTACGTAAATGACAAGATATCAAAATCCCTGACGGATCTCACACACACACACACACACACACACACACACACACACACACACACACACACACACACACACACACACACACACACACACACACACACACACTCTAACAGACCGTTGCATGCACAGCAGAGACACTCAAGCATGAAACATTAACAGATGGTTGTTGCTGACCTGAGGCCATTGAGACATTGAGAGTGATGACACCCTGTGCTGCATGAGCAACAAAGTGTGTGGTGTGTGCGTGTGTGTGTGTGCGTGCGGGTGTGGTGTTTACTGCACGTCGCCCGTGCTCTTATTTAACTTTTAGTGGAAAGTACAAATTTGAAAAGGTAAGACCTGACCAATGGACATCCTTTCTTATTTCATATGACATTTTAATACCACATCCCTTTAATTGGGAATTTAACATCCACTTGTATGGTGATAATAACCATGCATACAGGATAATGTATGCATCTTATTAAAAAAAAAACCCCTAATTCAGTCATTTATAATGCAAATCCCAGAGCTAACATTGTATTGTAATATAGCAAAATATTTGTCTTTGTTTCATATGAAATTAACTGTTTAAAATTCATTTAATTTTGAGACGGTGCTTTCAAGACCATGTTGACACACCAGATTTATTTTCAGATGTTAAAGCAATATTTTAATCAATTCCATCTCTTTGCAACGTAACCGTTTGTGCTAATGCATTATTCAGAAAAGTGCAGTGGATAGAAACAATGTGACTTCACCCGCATTTGATTTACAGTATTTTGGAAGACACACACACACACACTTAAACACTTCAGCTTGCACTCAGTGGCTCTCCAGAAATGTGTGTAGTCCCATTAATACCGGCCAGGAATGCGTATTTACAATTGGAGAACACACACCGCCGAAACCAAAACCTCTATATCACGTTGATCTGTCAACAGGTTTGTTTGCGAAGAGCCATCTCTGTCCTGAGACTGAGGGATCATGCGGTCCGGTGAAACCCTCATAAAGTGTGATGTGTGACCTATTTAAATGTCGGGGTCAGCCTGCGTCAACCGCCAACGACAACAGATCCTCCTGAGAGTTGACGTGCCGAAAACAAAAAGCAAAGTTTGTGTGGACAAAAAAGGGTAAAACTTTACATGAGTGTCCTTGGTTACAGTGCAATTACACATGTAATACGCAATGTAACCTGTAACAGCATGTACAGCATATGTAATAACGTTATAGAGCAGCCTAAACCTAACCCTAGTGTGAAGCTTTTTCGCCTCACCTTAACCCCTAACCCTAATAACATGCCTTGCCATAACATTATTACATATCACAGTACAAGCTGTTTCACATTGTGTAATTACACTGTAGCAGGACACTGTAGTGTAAAGGGTAACCCCCAAAAAAAGGGATGACGACCCCGACCTCCAACCCCGATTTGACATTTGCCTCTCTGAATTCCCGCCCCCCCAGACCCAATCCTGTATCCCCTTGGGGGGGGGGGGGGCTTTTTTTTTTTTACTCCCAGATACACGATGGATGCGTCTGCGCCTTTTTGACTTTGACCGCCCTCCACGCCACACAGGCTCCTCTCCACAAAGTGTGCTGGTCCGAATCAATAGCCGTTGTAGCGTGTCAGGCAGGTGACAGGTGTCCTTCCAGCGCCGCTTGTCATTCGCCATCTTTGAGCGGCTGCTTTAATAGCGCTGGGCTGCTGCCGTGTGTTGCCGCTTCTGCCAGAGGTCACGCTTGTGTATGTGTGGTGGTGTTGGCCCTGGCGACAATTGCTTAAGAGGTTGAGTCACTCTTCAGTAATGATGTGTCTGGACTGACCCCCCGCTGAGTAATGATTGGAATAATAGTGTCGAATAGTCGTCGTCGTCTAAGGGCAAACGCACTGCTAACTTTTAGCAGCGATAATGAAAAAAGTTCTGCCAAAAACACCTATAAAAACCACAGGAGAACCATATGGAACAGAGGATGTGTATCGGATATATAAGTATATAAAACTGGACAGGAATTGGGCAGTGCTGCGTTTGTAAGAAAATGTCTGACACAGTACTGTTTGAGCCCGGGCCTAAGCTCTGAACCAGCAGCAGGTTGACCTGTAACACCGCCGCCGCGACTCATTCTGAGGGGTTGTGTCATAAATGCCAACCCCTGAGCCGACGAACCCTCGGAGCTGTGTACAAAAGCAGCCCTCCGCCGAGCTCGCCGTTGGATCGGCGCCACCATCATAGCCTTCCAGCGAGCAAACGCTACCACCCGGCGTCTCGCAAACCTCTCTCTCTCTCCCCGCTGCGTCATCTGCTGGCATTGACACGCAACCTCGTAGGCGGGCCGCTTTCACTAAAGGGAAAGGCCTCCTCCTCCTCCTGCTCCTGCTCCTCCTCGCTTGCCTGGCAGCTCCCATCTCACTAACGACGAGGATCTGTGCTTCTATATACTGTACTCAGGCCCTAATCCCAGGAGTCTGTCAGTCAGTCAGTCAGTCAGTCAGTCTGTCCGTCAGTCGAGAGAGAGAGAGGACCGCTGAAATATTTACCATGTATGAGCCTAAAAACGACACAGGAAGAAGAAACTGTCACAGTGCAGCAGGAGGACCTTAGGGACACATCATCACACACACACACACACACACACACACACCCCTCCCTCCCGTCCCGCACCCACCAAGCGATGCTCATGCCCCAAAAAACAAATGCTGACTCCAAGTATGGATGTGGGGGAGTATGGGGGAGTGGGACTGCGACGCCCATCAAGCCTTGGGATGGAGTGAGCAGGCCATATTGCGGGTGGAAGTGGGAGTCGACGGTGTTGACGGTGTGGAGTGTGCAGCAGGGCTGTGCCGATTTTCTTTTTTATTATTATTTTTCGTTATAATCGCCTGACCGACCGGCGGTGATCGACGCTCACTGCAAACAAAACCAAATAACCCCAAAGTCAACCCCAAAGAGCTCTGCGCCAAACGGCGTCCTCTCTTCTTTTCTGAATCTTTTCACACACTTTGCACCCGCCGCTCCGAGGCAGTAGGGCGGAGGAGGCAGGAGGGGAGAGCAGCGCTCATAGCGTATTTCAAATCTCCAATTTGAAGAACGGTCTATAAATGTGAGCAGTGAACACATCACAAAGAAACCACCCTGAATAAAGCCTGCAGGGTTAAAATGAGCTAATTAACTGTAACTGCATTACCGACTATCACCTAGAAAGTCTGCGCTGCTATAGCGGTGGGAGGTGAGGTTACTAAAGGTCACCTGACCAGCGGGGTGACATATCCTCACCTTTGTGACTTTATAATCAGTTCAGGTCCGGCACTGAGACCAGATGGATCTAGTGAGCAAACAAAATTTAACATTGCCCACTTGGGGCCTATTTCTGGACCATTTTGGACCTCTCTCTCTCTGCCTGGAAGAAAATCAATTCATAGCGCATCTTTCCCTGCCTGATATCGATCAATAAAATTACCAACCTGTTGTTATTATTAGTAGGTAGAGCTTTTTGGCATCTTTTGGCCTCGTTTAAACGTTGAAATAGCTGCTAAAAACGTTATACCAAGGTAAAACGGTGCTTGATTATGACCATCGATCGCAAGCGAAATGACGCGAACGGCACGCCAAAAATGGCACATAGTGTGCAGCAGGTGTGTGTGTGTGTGTGTGTGGGGGGTGGGGGGGGGGGGGGGGAGAGAGTACATCCAGAGAGGCGGTGTTTCATTGAAGCCACTCCGAGGAATAGGCTGGGGAATAAAGAGGAGTTTACTCTTTGTTTTCAAAGGAAAACCATTTTTCGAAAAACCTTTCGAGAGGAATATCGGCGAGCGCCATGGTGCCTCGCCCCCGGCTCAAATTGGCACCTGTGTGTGTGTCACATGTATGGCCAGTGTTTGTATGATAGCCTCTTGTTGTTGTTGTTGTTGTTGTTGTTTTCAATGGACAGAAATCATTAAAACCCCTTGTTACCTCATCACACACTAGCCAAATGCCATCTCTATTTATGCCAGCTGGTGGCTCTGCAAACAGCCCACAGTTGTTCTTCCGGGACACACTTGACTGGCCGCTTCTGAGTCTCACACTGTGTGGCGCTTCTAGTGTGACACACATCCACAATCTGATACGTGATTATGCAAAAGACAAATGTAAACATATTTTGTAGATGTATCTCAAATCAAGCAAATTGATAAATATCGAAAAAACATTTCTGTCGTTAAACTATGTGTGGATTGCATTCACAATATTCAAAACCCAAACTTAAAATAGAGACCAAAAACACACAAAGTGGCGGAAAAGATATACGTTTTGTAGAGCGGCTCGTTGGGTTTTTATTGGTACATGCATTTTTTAAAAACCCTCTCCCCCATGTAGGACAGCTACAAATCACATTGACTTTTGATTCAGGACGTGCGATAGCACTAGCTGCTGCTAGCATTGCTGACTGACACCTCCTGTGCTGCACAGTGCACACCTAATGCGTGTTTCCAACCTCTGACACGTCTACAAACATGTGTCAAGCTTCAGCGGTTCAAGGTGGCAGCGATCAGTGGAGAATCGCACCGACTCGCTTTTTTGGACGGACACAGAATTGCGAAATAGGAGGGACATCAAGCGCATCAAATCCGAGCCGCAGCAGTCCGTCGGTTACGGCCTTTCCTGAAATAGTACCGCTTGTGTGCAGTCATTAGTGACCATCGGCCATAGCGTCCAGTGTGTTTAATCTTACCGTAATTGTGTCTTTTTTTTTTGTATTCATTAAAAGCCCTTCACATTGGAGACCCCCCCTATGGGAGAGGCTGTTATTATTTTACCGCCGAAAAACGGCCCGAAGGTTGCCGCCGCGCACGCACCCGTTAATTATTTTCTATACCATCCGAGTTAATAATAAACACGCCGACAGACCGGACCTCGCGCACCTCCTGCTCCTTTCAAGGGCGACCCCAACAAGGACTTCACCCAAGATGGATGGATGGGCTGCAGGCCAGCCAATAGCGACCTGACTCTGTTTGTTGTAGTATTTTGTTGGCGGTTTTTTGTTGTTTGTTTTTTTTCCTAACCAGGACGAGAAACAAAGTTTGGTCAGAATGATAAAGGGCAAAGTCAATGTCGGAAAAATATCTGATCCAAAATCCAAATGAATCGTTTGTTTGTTTTGTTTGTTTGTTTGAATGTCCGTCCGTCCGTTAATGATGTCTTTATTGAGAGGCATAAAGCGGAAGTGAAACGTTTAGTCTTTAATTACAGAAGCTGTTAGCAGAAGCTTCGGCGGCTATTCTGCCACGCTATGTCCTTGGTGGCGCTACAGAGGAGAGACGGCTTTCCCAAAATAACAGCTTTGCTTTGCTGATCCGCCAGTCGGCTAATTGCTAACAGGCCGCCAACGACACCGCATGGGGCCCCGCCGTGTCATTGGATCCTCGCGATCCTGTGAGTTGTAAATGCGGCACACGGAAATCATGGCCTCCATCCTTTTCCCGCCAGGCTTGTGTGTGTGAGCGGCGTGCGCGCGTCTCCGCGTCTGCGCGAACACGTGAACATTGAGCATGTCATCACTCTGCGCTGCTGGCGTAATAAATGTGCGTGACAAGAAAGGTGAGGACTGTAAGTGTGTGTAGATAAGCGTCGACCCACTTTTTGTTGTCGACAAACACCTGTTTTTTTTCCTGTTAATTAATTGTTTAACATAGTTTCAATTTGTCAAATACTCAGCCGTTTGTGAAATTAGCCTGCTACTTTGCTGACGCCAGCGCGCACGCCCCCTAATCAGTGTCCAAATGAATTATAGTTGCTGATGTGGCCAGCTGTTGTTACCCCTCTGTACATTTTTTAAGGATATAAATAAAACATGATGGATTCGGCGAGGAATGTCTTCACCTCAGACACGCGGACGACACAAGGCCATCAATCCACCTCAGCAGATTGCAGATTGCAGCCTTTTTCTTTTCTGTATTGATTTTTAATGCAAGTTTTATAACAGCCAATGCAGTAATATAAATGAAATGATACTTGAAGATAGATAGTACTATGCTATCCCAGAGAGGGGCAGTGGAGTAATACAAACAGCTTCGGCAGCCGTGTCTACCACCGGCGCTGGAGAGCAGCATCACGCATAGTTGCAGTGCGTGTGCAGAGATCGATATGAATATTTAACACTTGGGAAAAATAGTCCAGCGTGACGACTGCAGGCGGAGGCGCAGTTGTGTTAATATAAAGCACACAACAACGCTTGAATATGATGCGAGAATTTATTTGCCAATACAACCGGGCTCCCGGTTCACTACAGGTTAATCTACCTACAGGATTCAAGTACCTCAAGCCGGGTACATTAATGTCAAAAAACAAAATGTGTAGGTAGGTTTCTATATTATATTATTTTTACAGAGCACTGAAATGCTCCCTCTTACACCACGCTTCATACAACCTCCTCCGACAATTGCAAGTCACTATCCTCTCTCCTCTGTAAGTATGTGCATAAATCTACCCCCTTTTGCTTGACTGCTCCCCTCTTTCGCTGTTCTGTCACAAACCTCTGACAAGGGTGATGGCTCTGTTTACAATGAAAGGCCCCGGACCCCTTTCTCCGCGCGTTAGATCCCACATCCGTCCCCCCGGCGATCAGTCACAGATAGTTAGCATGGCTCCCCCGCAGCAGCTGTTAAAGTGTCATCTCCTTAGTGGCTGCGGCCCCTCACCTTAATCCTCAATGACAACACATGCATTTTCCCTTATACTCTTATACTTCCCTGTTTTTTTTGTTCAAAGACAAAAGTCTGCCCTGTGTGCCAGTGGACAGAGAGAGGGCTTTTCTTAACAAATTGAATAGGCTCTTTGCTTTTTGTTTGCTCTAATTTTGCTTGGTTAATCAGTATCCTTAAGATTGTGTGTGTGTGTGTGTGTGTGTTCCTGTGTGTGATGTGTTGTGTTGGAGAGCTACAGCATTTCCAAATGAATCCAGCTCAGTGCAGTCTGTGTAACGGCTAATACATTACCGTTTCAAGGAATTTCGGGGCCCCCAGCAAAATGGACATGGAGGCCCAACACCCCCCCCCCCCCGCACGCAAAGCCTACAGGAACAAGTCGACTACTGAGAGGGGCCCCCTTGAGGGGGATCCCGATAACAGTGTCATTGCACTTTACTGCATTGACTATCAATGGCAGGGCCGGATCAGTAACCCCAGGGGCCCCTGGGCACTGTCAGTCCAGAGGCCCGACGGGGGGGGGGGGGGGGGGGGGTGCACGCGCGATCGTAAGCCACCCCGGACCTACAACCGACGGCGGGGTTGCGCGCGATCGTGACACACCCCGGACCTACGACCGACGGGTGGGGGGGGGGGGTTTGTCGTTGCATTTTATTCATAACCAGTTGTTGTCTTGGGGCCCCAGGCCAGCTCGGGGCCCCAAGCAATTGCTTGGTTTGCTTGCCGCTTTATCGCTTTATTTGCAATTGGGAAAGGAACAAAATCGAGACATTATCTAATTGGAAATATTTTTTGGTTGTATTCTTTGTTTAATAATAAATCCACGTCCTTAAAATTTCTTTTAAGGACGCGTACAAGAGGGTGAAGAGACAAACGGGGGGGGGGGGGGCAGGGGAGTGACCACAAGGGCAAGATGATGGAGTGGAATACGGGGGGGAGGGACAGGACAGCAGTTATGGGTAGGAGAGATCATAGGCTTGGGAAAAGAGGAAGGTTTTCAGACGGGACTTGAATGTGAGGGTGAGTCGCGGACAGGTTGGGGGAGAGAGTTCCAGAGTCGGGGTGCTGTGCGGGAGAAGGCTCTGTCGCCGAAGGATTTGAGTTTTGATCTGGGTAATGTGAGGGAGAGAGTGGAGGAGGATCGGAGGGCACGGGTGGGGTGGTGGGGGACGAGGAGGTCAGACAGGTAGGGGGGGGGCCAGGTGGTGGAGGGCTTTAAAGGTGAGGAGGAGTATCTTGAAAGTGATGCGCTGTTTGATGGGGAGCCAGTGGAGAATGGGAGTGATGTGTTCACGGGACCGGGTGTGGGTAAGGAGGCGGGCAGCAGAGTTCTGGACCAGTTGTAGTCTATGGAGGGAATGAGAGGTGATGCCAGTGAGGAGGGAGTTGCAGTAGTCGAGACGGGAGGAGATGAAGGCGTGGATGAGGGATTCAGCAGCAGGGGGGGAGAGGCAGTGTCTGATTTTAGCAATGTGGCGGAGATGGAAGTAGGAGGCCTTGACGATGGAGCTGACGTGGGGATCGAAGAATAGGGTGGGGTCCAGGATAACGCCGAGATTGCGTGCCAGGGGGGAGGGTGTGATAGTCGAGGTGCCGATGGTGAGTGAGATGGGTCCGGTTTTGTTGAGGGTGGATTTGGTGCCTATGAGGAGGAGCTCTGTTTTTTCGCTGTTGAGTTGGAGGAAGTTGTGGGCCAGCCATGATTTTATTGTAGAGATGGAGGTTTCGATGTGGGTGAGGGGAGGGTTTTGGGTGGATTTGGTGCTGATGTATATCTGGGTGTCGTCGGCGTAACAGTGGAAGTCGAGGTTGAGTGAGCGGATGACGTGACCAAGGGGGAAGAGGTAACAGATGAAGAGGAGGGGTCCGAGGACTGAGCCTTGCGGGACCCCCTGCGTGACTGGGGAGAGGGTGGATGTGTGACCAGAGAGGGAGACAAATTTTTGCCTGTTGGTGAGGTAGGAGGTGAGCCAGTCGAGTGCAAGCGTGAACCGTCTGTTATACTCGCTCTAAGATAATGATAATGAACCCTGTATTTTTGAATAACAGTGGCATATGCAAAATATACTTTAGAAAGGAAGTCTTCCACCATTAAGGCCCATTGGTGACACTTTATAATAACGTTCAGTTATAAGCCTATAGTTAATGATGAACTAATCAGTAACAAAACATTAATATACGATTAATAAGTGCTAGATAGATCAGCCTACCAGTTGGTACAGTCCACTGGATTGGCTGCTAGGCTGATCTAGTCATCATACATCTGGGTGGGCACTCCCACTTGTGATGTCACTAGAGGGTCTAATCAATATCACACCTAGTGGTGAAACAGGGGCTCTTTAACATAGCACTTATTCATCCTCATAAAACATTCCTAATGTTTTGTTAATGATTGGTTCATCATTAACTAAAGGGTTAATGCTTATAAATGAGTGTTTAGTTAATGATTAGTTCATCATTAACTGAAGGCTTATGAATGACTTGTGACTGAACGTTATTATAAAGTGTTGCCGGCCCATTTATACTCCCTTTTACGCACAAAGATACGTCCGTTTGAACTATTGGCTACACCGTAAGCTTTCAGAATACATGCACAAATACAGATGAAATGAATGCAGAGAATGGAGAGAAGCCGTCGTCCATATCCATATGCGTATCGATTGTGAGGATATATGGGCCTTTAGGCCTACCTTAAACAGAAACATGGGAAATCACCCCATGTCCAAAGATATTTCATTATTAACCAACCAATTGAAATTCAAGCAAGGACACACAACAGGCCACAAAACCCAACACACACTACATATGTGCCATTGATTTTAATACCTTTGCTCCAGATAATCCCTTATGATTATCCCACTAGACATATAACCACCCCTGGAGAGGACTCTGGAGGTCATCCATAAGCGTGAATATCAATCGAAACAAGTCTTGGTATAATGACCCGTGCCGAAGGACGGTAATCTCGCCATGTGCTCATTCTGGGGTACGCATATGGCCGTCTCTCAGCATGGGAACGCATGGGAAAATCCATGCTAGCTCGGTTAGCTGGCATCTGATGGACTGTCTATTGACGCTACCCCGCTAGCCACTAAGCCTTACATAAGCCGGTGTGTGTGTGTGTGTGTGTGTGTGTACAACAACACGAAACCTAAAAAACTAGGCATTGTGAAATCACAGAATTGGGGGGGTAAGATCAATTTTGGCGCGTCGACGAAATTCTCGCCTTGGAATGAGTAAAAAGCGCGCCGTCCGCCAAACCTAGAATCACTCGAGTTAAAAGCGCCAAGTGGCCTCAGCGTTGCACTTCAGCAAAGTACTTACTTCCCCCCATGCACACTTCAAACTTCGCCCGCTACACACGGCGGCGGCGGCGGCGGCGGTTGTGCTACTTACGAACGACGCCCGTCGAGTAGCGGAGCGAGACCTTGCGTTTTTCGCATTCACAACATGTGGATTCCCTTTCCTTTCCTCCCCCCCCCCCCCCCCCCCCCCCCTGTGGCACAGAGCCAACGAGGCCTTGGAGCGGGTTCCTCCTGGGGATCAGGCTGGTCCAACCAACGCCGGCGCCTGAGCATCACACACAAACACACACGCACACGCATGTGCAAGGCTCTCCTGCGGATGCATCAGTCAACACGTTCCCTCTTGTGAAACCTGCTGTTCCCACCTCATATCCCCCCCCCCCCCCCCCCCCCAGCGGGCGGCTTGATTACAATGAGATTGTGTGCGCGGTGGGGGGGAGGTAATGCAGGGACGCGCGGCGGCGTGCCGGTCATTATCCCGGCCCGAACAATAGACCATAAGTCGAGTGTGGCCATGAAGAGGAGGAGGAGGAGGAGGAGGAGGAGGAGGACGAAGACTCATACGGTCAACAACAACAATGCTCGATACGCCGTAACACCGTGACATTCAAATGATGCCGCTCCGTTAATACATATTTATGAGGCTACGGCGTGCGGCGGCGAACGCGGCAAACGGCCGCTACGTCTGCGGCTTGGGGGTTGAGTCATCGGCGCGAAGCGATACTGGAAGCGTGGCACCACGCTGCGCCAGCGACGGCATCCATCTGCATGTCCCGGCGGAAGAAAAATGGGAGATTATAGTCACAGCCGGCGACGCACCATCCACTACAGGCGCGCGCACACGCACACAGACACACACAGAAACACACACACACACACACACACACGCACACACACACACGGCTGTGTGATATCACTGGAGGAGTTGTGGCCTTTCCGACAGCGTAAACAAGTGTGCCCCTTCTCCTGTAATCCGTCTCATTAACGAGCTGTTTTCGCCCACATGGCTGATGCTTTAGTTTTGGGGGCTTTTTTTTTTTTTTTTTGGTTGTTTTTCCAGCACCTTTCCAGCACCCCCCCCCCCCCCCCCCCCCCCCCCCCCCAGAGAGAGAGACGTTTTTTTGCAGCCTGACATCGCTGGAGGATCAGAGGTTTTTCTGAAGATGCTTGAGCCTCGGTGTCGACGACGACGCCATGCACCGATAATTCCCCCCCCGGTCTGATTTCTGATCTGTTTATCTTTTTTTTGAAATTCATTTTTTGTTTGTTTTCTTTTGTATTGCATTATATTTGCAGCTCATTGTCGAATGTGTAGGTAGCTGATAGTGTGACTTGGTATCGTTCGTGTTTTAGTATTCAAATCAAACAAAACAAAATACATTGTACAAAATAGGGACACAATGTACATTTACTGAGAAAGAAAACTAAAGCAGTATACATACAGTATATTTAGCGTGTGGTATACAGTGTGTGCAGTTAAAGCAGGCCTACAGTATGGGAGCCAATCAGCCATCGCTTTAAGCGTTTTTATTTGGTACATAGGATAAAAATAATCCCATGCGTCGTTCGTGTTGTAATTGCCATCAACGGTGTGTGAATATTGTCATATAATGATTTTGTCAATCCACTCTTTTGTATTTGGTGTGGCGGGGGCATTTTTGCTGATTATGTCTGCAGTCACAATACCAATCATTATGATGGAAAACTCGTATTGTGGTAAAAATCTTTATCTCCCTTTTTTCTACAGTTAATTTGAGAGGCGACAGAACCTCTTGACCGTGTCTGCTTTCTTTATGGGATGAGTTGCGGCCACATAATTGGCTGTTCGGCTTTTTAAGTTTACAGGCAGGCCTATTTAATAATGAGGCTGCTGTATTTATGTACACATGCGCGCACACGCACACGCACGCACACACACACACACACACACACACACACACACACACACACACACACACACACACACAGCACAACATGATCTAATCAGGTTAATGGGGACAACTTGCTTCAATTAGTTGTTACAGTGAAGGGGGCAAACATTGCAGCAGTTACAAATTACTAAATGTCTTCGCTCATAGAGAACAAAGATGGGAATTGAGCTGGAAAGACAAATTAGCCGCGTGTGTACCGTGAATGTACCTTAAATGTGGTGTTTCCCATGGGCTCGCACACATTTATCCAAACAGAAGTAAGGTCAAAGTCAAAAGAAGGTCAGATATTCATATTAATAGCGTTGGTCATTGAGAAGATAAGGTGTGTGTGTGTGTGTGTGTGTGTGTGTGTGTGTGTGAACCGTCGGATGACATTAGAAAGAGCAATTGAAAAGAAAACACTGAACAAAATGAAGCCCTCGCAGTCTCCGTAATTGTCATATACTGTATACCTACATACCACTCATCTGGGCCGCACTCAAACTGCTTTTACCAGACGGACATTAACCTCTTGAACCTCAAATGTTTGTGTGGAGTCGTGTCGCCAAATGACCTTTCATTGTAGTTTGGAGAAATAGCATCGCATTCCCATTGGGTGGCGAAGGCCAGAGAATATCAAGCGCTTCAAGAAAATGAGAAGGTCCCCCCATTGAAGGTCAAACAAGTGTTGAGAAAGGATTTTCAGCTGGGACAAATATTATATCATATTTTTTAATATATATATATATATATATATATATATATAAAGAGAGAGATATATATATATATAGAGATTTTTTTTTTTTTATGCCCTTACATGATGACAGTGATTATTAAAGGGTCGCCATAATTGCAAAAATAAATCCAGTGCCGCACGTACAAACGACACGTTTCTCCATTTGCACCTTTTCGCGTCAATAAACAAAAAACTGCTGAAATAGAAGTTAATTAACACACAGACGAATCAATGATGAACTTGTAGACGTGTATACGCTTGTCCACAGTGGCTGTTCACTTACAGGATCTCCTCTTTATGGTGCTGGCCTCCTCAAGGTGATGGAGCCTGCTGCAGTGAGATTAAATATTTATTGAGGGGTGTCATTACATTGCCATTATCATTTAGATCAGTTCATTAAACAACACGATACAACAATGATGAGACAATTACGGCTGTTAAATAAAACAGGACTCAAAGGGCTAAAAATAAGAACGCATGTCCGTAAAATGAAAACGCTGGCTAACACACACACATATATATATATATATATATATATATATATATACGCATTCACACACACACACACACACACACACACACACACACACACATAAAAATAGATATGCACAACTGCAAAAGTCAACTGACCCTTTCCTCAAGTACAGACACGCAGTCTCCGCTATGCTTTCATGATTACAAAGACATACTCCTGCACACAACCATCAACCCATACCATTCATAGTGCTCAACCTGCACACACACACACACACACACACACACGCACACACACACATGTACACAATACAAACTCGTCTTGCTTCGGAGGTCAGTCCACCGGTTCCCAAGGTGGTCGTTGAACAGCGGTTTCCCGCTACGCTTGGAGAAGAATGACTTTCATAGTCATTAACCCCTAGCAGCAACCGCCAGACACTGCAGTAGCTTAGCACTGGGGAGAATGGAAACATTATACCACATGGAAAATGTTCAAGTAAAGGTCTGGTGGGATTTCATAAACATCAAATGTATTTCAAATGTAAATTTTTTCAAAGCATATATATATATATATATATATATATATATATATATATATATATATATATATATATATATATATATATCCATAGATTGGGCATAGATTAATTTGTTTAATCTAGATTAATCTCACTGTAATCTTGGAACTAATCTAGATTAAAATGGCTCATTTGAATTCTGTCGAAGGCATTCATAATATGTGTGTGCTACCTAAATAATGACTAAAAAGTAAGTCCTACAACCGACAGGGGGGGGGGGGGGGGGGCGTGTGATCGTAACCCACCCCGGACCTACGGCCGACGAGGGTGGGGGGGGGGGGTGCGCGCGATCGCAACCCACCCCGGACCTGTATATATATATATATATATATATATATATATATATATATATATATATATATATATATATATATATATATACCATCAGTATACTGTATATTACTCATGGTACTTATCAAGTACCATGAGTAATATAGATCTGGTGCCTAGACAATGTAAATACTGTACATTAATGGGTTAAGCTTAAGTGTGTGTGTGGGTGTGTAAAATATTGCCAATTAAAAACGACAATGGTAACAACTATCTAAAAAGAAACGTTTTACCTACAATCATTTTTTTATATGAGAGATATCCTGCTCACAAATGGGGCGCAACATAACTGCATAATTGTTGTATTCACAATTAACAATTACAATAGTTGTATTCTATTTCAAATTAGCTATAACAAATTAGCCACAGGTGATACACGTGTGTTTATACTGCAAAACATGCATCAACATACCCATTTTCACCCCCCTTTAAATCCATACCCGAAGTCACAGATTAAGGCTCACGAAACAATTAGCTGCAGAGATATTGGCAGATTTCTGCCATAATAGAAAAATCCATAGTTTGCTTTTGCTCTTGGAAAAATAAAAAAACGTTGTGCATGAAAAAGCTGGAATAATCATCATACTCCCGCCGAAACACTTTGAAATAAAATACAATAACAGCCGGGTTGCACAGTGGACACACTGTTTAATGGATAGCTGCTGGGAGCCTGTTTGACAACTTGCTATTGTCACCCTATAAGCACCGTGCCAATCAGTCACGTACTAAAGGGCTGCATAACAGCCCATGGATAAACCTTATAGGCGGACATTAAAATCCAAACAGCAAGAAGATAAATACATTTTTAGAGGTCAATGCGGGGGGGGGGGGGTGGATGACACACTGTGTGCAATGCTGAAAAGCATCTAAATGCCAAGGGAGTCGGAGGTGTCATATTTTCCACACTAAAAAGTGCTCCCGCCGAGCAGTATTGTGGTGAAAGATCGTGCCAGGAAGTCTTTAATGGTCCGGTCCCGGCCTTGCTCTGATTTAAAGCTGTGGCCATCTGAGGCCTCGGTGACCCAAATGGGTTTCGCAAAGTGTTGCGGGTGTGAAGACGTCGCGGGGCCAGGCCAGGTAAAAAAGTAAAAAGGATTTTGTGATTGGGGTTATTTCAACAAGGGTGTTTCACTTTGAAAATAAATCACCGCACGCGAGAGTGTTTTTCGGCGTTGTGATAAAGTGCGGTTGTGAAAATGAAATTGTGCTTCGCCGGCGTCGAAGCCAACATGGCCAACATGTTGCGTTCTGTTGTTTTAATCTCAATCCTTTTCTCCCCCATCACATTTTCTGATAAAACCCTTCATTCATGTGCCCTACTTGCTGCCTTTTGTGTTTGTGAATCACATTTTGGATGCTCCGAGGAAAAGCGTCTGCATTTTGTACTTTTGTATTTGTCGATGTGCGTCCTTATATTACATGGATGGAGATAAGAGGCAACCTAATGGCCTCTTCAAAAATCCACAAAGCGGGCTGCGTGGAAAACAAACACATTGTGATTCAATTCACAAGACACGCTTTAATAGGCTGATAATTTCTATCCAATAATGTTGGGAGAATTTAACGTTCTCTATGAAAACATAACCCATTCAAAATAAACACGACATGTTTAATTTTGCTGAACAATTAAAGGACGCTTAGAGGACACTTGTGAGTTTTGAATAATAGAGATGCAAATTAATTGTCAGGCCAATGGAAACTAAAAGCTCAAAGCATGACTGTATTAATAAAGATTTTCTAATTGTTTTTCCAAATAAAGTCACTTGCGAATTTCTCGTACGCCATAATGCTTGTAGACTAAGTGTTATACAATATTATAGTTAATATTCAAAGGTCTCACTGGGGGAACAAGCCTTTAGAGGGGAGATATGTAACAACACTACTTGGCTACTTCTCCCACAACAATGCTACCGCCGCTACGTTCTCCCTAGACACTTCCAGAACTGGATCAACTGAGATTGTACCACTTTCTACCCGACCTAAAAAAGCCTCTTTCTATTTCGAAAAAGCGAACGTATATAAACTAGAATAATAAAATATAATGTTGCGAACGGCTCGTCTTTTGCGCTCGCGTTCGTTCGGTGCCCTTAACCTGGTGAGCGTTGAGTCCGGTTGAGGAGGAGGAGGAGGCAGGAGGCGGACGGAGACGATGCTCTCCTCCGATATTGCGAATTTGGACTGCAGTACCCAACGCTCGGTGTCATTGTTACACATCCTTTTATACAGAACATGAGTCTGTCCCTGTCCGCTCTGCTAAGCCCACCTGCAGGCCATTGTGCAGGTTTTGCAGCATCTCTGAACTCCACACTTGTTTAATGATCCGTCCTGTGCCAGAGGAGGAACGCCGGCTCCTTTTTAATATATTTTTTAGACTAGAATAGACGCTATATTACCTTGCAATTTCCAGACTCAGTTCTTGAAAGGCTTAGACTCACGAAACTACCTCCTTCCTCCTCCTCCTCCTCCTCCTCCTCCTCCTCCTCCTCCTCCTCCTCCTCCTCCTCCTCCTCCTCAATTTTTTGAATAGGATCTCGGCCATTTTGCCTCTTATAACTAAAAAACCACCTGGTGTTTTATGTCGCTCTCTCACTCTCTGTTGCTCACGGTGACAAATCAGGTTGTTTTGTTTGTGGTTTTTTTGTGGTTTTCTCTTCGTCTAGATGATGTTCACACACTCTCAAGCTGGGTAAATGATTAGCCAGCCAGGAAACATCAGCTAATACAGCAATTACTCCATCTGGAGGCGAGGAGTGAGCAGCGGCGGCGGCGGCATGGAGGAGCACACTGCCGCCACCGCCGCCGCTGCTGCTCCCCATTTGCTCTTCATTGACTTGTTCAATGCAGGAGTCGCTCTGCAGCTCATTAAATAACACCACTGTTAATTCACAAGGAAAGTTTCCCAAGCCCATTTGTCTCTGCTCTGTTTGAAGCCGATTTGCAATTAAGTCTTATTTAAAGGGCAATTGTTGAAGAGTGCAGACAATGTTTTTTTGCGATTATCCTATGCTATTTGTTACAGCTTGGTTTCTTGCAGCTGCACATGACAGGGGGATGTTGCAAATGTGCGACAATAATCATTAAAAAATGACCTTTGTTGACAATCCCCCCCCCCAATTCTCCTAAATGATTGTCTGGTCTGCTTGTTTCTCTCCGTGATTAGCGGGACGACAAAACATCGGATCTGAAGGGAGAAGTTGACGACGCAGCTTCTGTTTTTTAAATGACAATTTAAATGATGAATCCTTGCGCTTCAACCCGTCGATTTAGTCTTTTCTACTTTCTTTTTCCGACTGCAGTATGAGGAGCGCTTCGAGTATTACGACGAGTGTGAATCTATTAACAGCCCTGTCCGTGGGGAGTGGCTCCACACTATTCATCTAACACTGCAAGCACTGGAAGACACACAGTTTACACACTTTCTCTTCCCGCACACTAATAGAAGCAATTAATTAAATTCTTGATGACTTGGTTGATATCACTAATGGCCCGTTAATGGTCATCTCCAGTGAGCAGTCCCAGCTCCGTGAAGGAAGGAAAAGAGCTAAGAGCTACCGCAAATGAAATGTTAAAAAGGGCCAGTTAGCTATAGGATCCAATACAAATAAACCGCTCCTCTAATTTAGGAGACGGCGAGAAGACGTCTTCCGTGTCCAACGCTGTTCCTATTCCAACACGTTTTAATGATCAAAGCGAGTGTGTGAACCAGGAACTGAGAAGTGGTTCAAGAGAGCAAAAGCAATTCTCACCTTGTCAAATTTACCTTTCCAGCCTTCAAGATCTTGCGTGCAGTAGGTGTGTGTGCGTGTGTGTGAGTGTGTGCGTATGTGAGAAGAGATTGAAGGCTCTAGTTTTCACACATAGCGGGTTCATGACTTTGGCTTTGAGCAAGACAAAGTTCACAATCCGACACACGGCTATACATAGTACAGTATATATACACACACACTCACACGCACCAGAAAGTTAGGAGGACTTTCATAGTAGTACACGCACACACACACACACACACACACACACACACACACACACACACACACACACACACGCGCACACACACTTAATTTATTAAAGCTACTTTGGATCCATTCGTTACAAGAGCAAACTGTGTGTGTGTGTGTGTGCGTGTGTCTGTGTGTGTGCATGTGTGTGTCTGTGTGTCTATGTGTGTGTGTCTGTGTGTGTGCATGTGTGTGTCTGTGTGTCTATGTGTGTGTGTCTGTGTGTGTGTGTGTGTCTGCCTGTGTGTGCGAGAGCTTGTGTGTCTATGTGTGTGTGTGTGTGTGTCTGTGTGTGTGTTCGTCTGTGTGTGTGTGTATGTGCGTGTGTGTGTGTCTGTGTGTGCATGTGTGTGTGTCTGTGCGTGTGTGTGTGTCTATGTGTGTGTGCATGTGTGTGTGTCTGTGCATGTGTGTCTATGTGCGTGTGTGTGTCTGTTTGTGTATGCGTGTGTCTGTGTGTATGTGTGTGTGCGTGTGTGTGCGTGCGTGTATGTGTGTGTGGCCTTTGCCTCCATCAAAGGCGGGCGGGCGGGCGGTGTGTGTGTTGCGGTTCCCAGGTGTAACCCGCCAGGGGAGAGCCGCCGCCGCCGCTCCGCTCTCGGATGCCTCTGCGCTCACTCCACCCGCCCCGGACGCGATGTGACAGCAGCTGAAGCATCAAAGTGCAGCGCTGGCCGCAGCTGTCTCCCATTGGCTCGCAGTGACGTGACGACGAGTGTTACCGATAAAACAGGCGATCCCCCCCCCCCCCCCCCCCCCCTCACCCGGGGCGGCTCGGAAAAGGCCGGTTGAACTGAGGAGGAAACGCACTTCCCTGATTGCGTGTATAGCCCTTACTAAAAGGGTTCGTACACAAGAGTTATTCAGAGCAGGACTGTAAATGCTAATTGGCTGAACGTCGGGGGAACAATTTTCGCAGGAACTCCCTGCATATTGGACATGTTGGTTGTGCGGCAGCACAAACCCTCTGTACCTGTTTTTATTTTGTTTTTGTGTTTTTTTATGTTGTGGGAAGCCATCATCCGTGTAATTTACGGTTTTAAAAGATGGAGCATTTAAGCCTGTTTTATATTCAGGGAACTGTCTGTCTGTCTCTCTGTCTGTATCTCTCTCTCTCTCTGTCTCTGTCTCGCTCTCTCTCTGTCTCTGTCTCTGTCTCTCTCTCTCTCTCTCTCACAAAATGAATCAATCTCTTTTTTATTGGACTCCCCCCTATAACGGCCCGGGTTTATTTATTTATTTGTGTGCATATCTTTTCAAATGTATCCTAACCACGACAATTAATTCATCCCGGCACAGTGTTTATGACAAGGAATGACTCGCGAGGCGCCGGCATTTATCATCCCTGTGTATCTCCCTGTGCCCCGGAGGTGTAAAGTCCCTCCTAGATTTATAGACTAGCCAATATCTAACATTGCAGTCCCCTGGGTCTTCTGTTTTTTTTTATGCCCGCAATTAATCAGCAAGTCGACCTTATTTTAGGTCCCTGTCAGGAGATCTCCGTGACTCCTGGACTCGTGACGCGGCGGCGTGCGTTGGTGATGGTGATGCGGTTGTTTGGAGGGGGTGGGGGGGGGGATTGGGGGGGAACTGGCGGCGCGTCTCTTGAGCCGGCGGATGTGTCGATGTGCTAGCCACCGAGGCTACTGCTACCGCCGCCGGACAATTAGCATGTTAAGTGCACAGTAGACGGGCTTTGAATAATTTTGCCTTGCTTAAGCTCTTGTCAATGACTTGGCATTCATACAAGGGGGGGGGGGATAATAAATCCAGAAATAAAAAGGTTTTTGACTGTTTATACTGTGATATTTATATTCAATTAGATAATCCCCGGCGGAGGGAGTCAAAGTCTCTCTTATTAACTTTGCGACAGACACAGGACAGCTGAATACCAGTTGTTTTGGCAGTGGAAGTAAATTACTTTCTTCAAATGAATATCATCTGTGACTGAGTAATGTGCGATGCTATCAAGCCAACGAGATGATGTTTTCTCAGTCTTGGCATCAAACAAACGCATTGTCATAATATATATATATATATATATATATATATATATATATATATATACACACACACACACACACACACACACACACACACACACACACACACACACAGTGTAAGCCTATCAATTTGAGGTTACTAAATGACAGGAAAGGTCAATATGATTGGAAGTAAATTAAGGACAATGTAGTGTACGAAAGCGCACATGTTTGACCTTTCATTTCCCAGTCTATTGTAAATGTCCCCCAATGCAGTGCTGTGGAAGTCATCTGAAACCAGCCATGCAACTCATTATTGAGTAACTAGATTTCAGAAGAAATTGTGGTGTGCAGCCTGCTGAAAATAAAGTTTTTATTAACTGGTATATTGGAAATGTACAGTAGAGTGATGTGAAGTAGGTAGTAGGATGAAGTGCTAGGGTGTTCTTGGGTGTAATAGGTGGTTGCTAGGGTGTTCTAAGTTGTTTCTATGGTGTTCAAGGGGGTTGCTAGGTGTACTAGGTGGTTGCTAGGGTGTTCTGGGTGGTTGCTAGGGTGATCTGGGTTGTTGCTAGGGTGTTCTGGGTGGTTGCTAGGGTGATCTGGGTTGTGGCTAGGGTGTTCTAGATGGTTGCTAGGGTGTTCTGGCTGGTTGCTAGGGTGATCTGGGTTGTTTCTAGGGGGTTTCTATGGTGTCCTGGGTGGTTGCTAGGTGGTTTATATTGTGTTCTAGGGGGTTGTAGGTGATTGCTGTTGTTGTTCTTGGTTTAAGTCATAATCATTTTAAAAAAAGTTATTAGGACTTAAAAGATAACTTGTAAAGCATATATTAATTGAACTAGAGAGAGAGAGAGAGAGAGAGGCCTGAATCAGTTAACAATCATACATACCCCATACATCTTGAAAATCTTAAAGTTTTGTTTTAGTGAAAAACACTCGGTAGAGGTAATGACTTAAGTCACAGCACTTAAAGCCAAGGAAATACTGTTCCAGAAATTAACAAACAACTAAAAACCTCACACTTCAAATTAAATTAGATTTTCATGCAAAGAATTCCTTCTCAGTAGACATTTGAAGAAACCTAATTAAAGTTTATAATGATCATTGTCCTATCAAAACATAGCAATCCAGCAAAAAACAACAACAACTTCATTTAAATTTCCAGGAGATAAACTCGATAAACATACTTTATTCAAATGCACTGTTGTTTCATCATCATGGCACGAGTGGTGCGCACTCATTGGTCCTTTCATCCCCTTGAGCTTTATCTTAAATTTCCACTACAGCCCTAAAAGGAACAACATTTCGTCCCGCTAAATCCACAGCTAATTGATGAAGCTAACAACACTTTGATTCCTAACATGCGATGCCCTCTATGCAGATCGGCGCGCGGGGTGATGTTGAAGCCGTGGCGCCGGGAAGGTCGTTGTAGTCCCGGGGTCACAGCTGGGGGGATCGACCCTTTCCGCTGTAATCATGGGTTCGCCGAAGAGGAGAGCGGCGGCGCGGATGTAACAGATGAAGTGTCTCCTATGCTGTGACAACTCTCCGCAGCTCCCCCGAGCCTCACCTGAATTGACTGTGAAATTGCATTTGGAAAAGAAGACCCTAAGCCCAGTTCGGCAAAGCCCCAAATTGTGTTTCCTAACAAACTACCGGTTCTGAAACCGACCCGCTGACAGATCCACCCCCCCCCCCCCCCCGAGCACAAGAGGGACTTCAAAGAGTGCTTTATTTATAGCATTTATTACTTTATAAAAAAGCACGGCAGTCGGCCTCAAAAACAAACGATCCGCACGCCGACTGACGTACCACTGGTCGGCTTCTGATGAAGTCATCGACGTCGTGAACACATCTTAGATTAAAAATCATCCATATAAACAAAGTCATTAAAATCAAATAACATGTATTGATTTGGGGCATATGAATGTCCTGCTCATAATGCAATTAACAATTCAAACAGTCCTATTTTAGCCCCCCCCCCCCCCCTCCACCCCATTCATTATTAGGTGTATGTTTGTAAAGCAAATCCCTGACATTGTTCTGCCAGGGCTTTTTTAAGAAGTCCTACAAAGAGCCCCCCGGCCCATTTCTACTTCTAAAGCTTTCTCAGAGGGGCCAATTTAAATGCTGTCAGCGCCGAGGCATATATATACGGCGAAGGACCTCTATCTTGGTTTGCAATCACAAAGGTTAGTCTCTGCTCTTTCAGACGTGTACGAGGTGTCACTTCTTCAGGCTTGTATGTGCTCAAAACCGAGGGGGTAGAAAAAGAAAAGCGAGCGGAACGCTAGCTTCAGCCTAGAAGGACAATGCGGACATGTGATACTGATTTTTTTCCCGCAACAAAAATGAGTGGAAAGTATTGGCTGTCTGTCAGAATGATGCCTTTCATCTGTGCCCTAAACATCCATCTTGGTTGTTTTTTTCTTCTCCCTCTGAAAATGTATTAAACAATCAAACAACTGCTTTTATTAAAAAAATAACATCACAAACAAGCGGCATTGATTCGAAGTCCATCGATCTTCAATTCCTGAACTTGAGCCAAGGACATGCGTTCGCGTGAGTAAAACACATTCAGCACTATGGACAGAGACATCAGCTCTGCTTTATTGGTATGTGGACTGCATTTATTTTTATATATATATCTATATATATAGATATATATATCTATATATATATATATCACTTTTCAGACCTGTGGACGCTCAAAAGCCCTTTTCAATTATTGCCTCATTCATACACTCATTCGCACGCGCCGTCGACGGCGCCGTCAACCATGCAAGGCAACAGCCAGAGAGTATCTGTTCTGGTCGACCGCATCCGTTACGAAAAGATATAGATTTCAGGTTGCATCCCGGCGCCCTGACCAATCGGGGAATCTCCTTCCTGATTAGTTTGGGGGAATTCATCTTGCTTGTCAATCAGTTTTCTTTGGGGGTTGTTTATTGTCAAAATCTTAGTCTCTCCTGCTGTCTCTCTCTCTCTCTCTATCTCTCGCGCTCTCTCTATCTCTCTCTCTCTCTCTCTCTCTCTCTATCTCTCGCGCTCTCTTTCTCTCTCTCTTCCCCTCTCTGCGTACAGCTTTCACATCTCACCCACAGCAGCTTAAATTGGAAGAAGAAGAAAGAAGATAATTTGTCATTTGACCAATAAGTCCTCCCTGGCTTCCTCTCCTGATGAATTTGCATCCGACACTCAAAAGAGGAAAAGAAGAAAGACAAGGTTGTGACATTGAATGTCATAAAAAAAATGAAACCCATTTTTAGATGTTCAGCCTGGCAGGGCTGGCAGGGGAAAAAAAGCTGCACTGACTTTATGGTCACTATCCAGTGAATGTTTTACGGTTTTGCAGACGATGTTCACAGTACACCTTCATCTTAGCAGACCTGCTGGAGGTTAAGGCCTGCCAATATATAATCATTTTTGATAGAAGTTTGTTTATCGTAATGGGCATATAACTGACTAGTTGCACTTTTCAATCCCTAGCAAAGCAATGTCTAGTTTGTTGATTCTGCTGTGAAGCTGTGTCCACTCACTGTAAGAAACAAACATCTCTTATTTCTGCTCCTTGCTTGACCTTGAAGTACTGAATCACAATGTGTCAGTAGTTACAATATTCAACAACTTGAACAAGTATAACTAACTGAAATGTTGTACTTGTGTCTGCTATTGCCGTTTGTTATTATGCAGCATCAAGTTTGATTATCGAAATCAGTTCATTGGGCAATAAACTTGGCTTAAATATAAAACTTTCAATTCGCTTCAGTATACCCCATTCATGAGTTGTTGAGAAAGGTTAACTGCTACTAAGAGGAGAATACAAACCTCTATAATATACGTTATATCTACTATTAAATGTCCGAATGACCTTGAAATGCAAGTCAATCTTCTCCATTTAGAGAGAGAGGGAGCGAGGGAGAGAGGGGGGGAGAGGGAGAGAGAGAGCAATAGAGAGAGAAAAAGCGAGAGAAGCGGGAATCAAATCTGAAATTAACCCTGGTGCTTCAATGTTTCCTCTCACCTTTAACTCTGCATTCCCATCAGTCATGTTCAGCCTCACGCGTTCACCTCTCACCGAGGTTTTTATTTGTGTCTTTTGTTTTTTTTCTTCCTCCATTTCCGAGGGCGCCTACGCCACGCCGCACGCCGCGTCACCGGGGAGCAGAACATTTGGCTCTTCGGGGACGTGTTCAATTTGCAACACACTTGATCTTGAAATGCCACCGTTTTGTGATGAAACTCTTAACACGCCATCAGAGCTGCAGGTCTGCTTGCTGTAGCCATGCAGGCGCGTCGGCGTCGATATCTGGAATCAACACGTTTTTATTTTTATTTTAGATTTTTTTTTTAATTTCTAAAACGTGATTTGCTCAATTAAAATCCAGTACAATAAATGTGATACTTCAATATCGCTACGTAATTGCTGCGTTCACGTCAGCCAGCTTTCGGCTCCCGTCACGGTCGGCTCCTGTCCACACTTACAGGTTTAAAATTTTTTTTAAAAACATTGGGGCTGCAGCAGCAGAGTCTGCTACCAATGAGGCTGCATGGAAAGGTTTCCCCAGACGGAAAATCTTCAAAAGTACGGCAATACTTTTAATTAGCAGACAAGAAAACGGCTCTTGTCTCCTGCGAAATGTCTATTAGATTTCACAGCAGAAGCAGCAGCGCCAATGCATGAACACCTGACGGCAAAGATAGCATACAGGTGCTATTCTGGAAGGTGGACCACCAGAAAAGGCAAAAACACTGTGGGCTGATTTGGGCGGTTTTGCAAATGCTCTGCCCACTTTACCATTGTTTTCCTATGGCACAAGCATGCCTGTGCTGCTGAGCTTCTTTCTTTTCATGCGCCTCACGTTTTTTGACCTCGTCAACAGAAGTGAACTCATTTCCCTGCCACCTCAGATTTTCCAATGACTGAGATGATGTTGATTTGGAGATGTGCCGGCTAGAATCTGGGCTCAGTCTCTGTCGATTGGTGGCGTTCGATGGTTCGACTCGTTGGGACGTCGTATACCTCATCTAATTATAATATTTCTGCCGTTGCGTTAAGCGTATGTCTTTGTGTAGGGAATATCATGCATATAAGGTTTGAACAATTCTGATCGATATATTATTAAAGATTTGAGTTAATGGAACATAGTGAATAATATTATATTGCCCATTAAGTATTACACATTAAATAACAATAACTCCTTTCTTTATCTTTTGCTCTCAGTCAAAGGCAAAGCCATCAGAATGATTTGTATGTGTTCTCGGATGAAAATTAATCACTTAGATTAATCGATAAAATAATTGATAGATTAAACGATACACAAATAATCATTAGTGGCGGCCCTACTTTCCAGGTAAATTAATGAGAAGATAAGATCGCAACAGAAGACATTGGTGTGCCTCTGATTGTCACTACTGATTAAGGAGGCAATTTTTTTTTAACAGGGGCGCCGTGGCTAAGACAGGCCAGTCAATCAGAGGGCAATTAGGTTACACTGCATAGTGCATTAGGATGTGTTGCTTCTGGTGGCTCTCGCCGGCTTTTACATCACCCCTGGGAGGGATGAATAAGTGGGGTGAGACCGCTCTACTACCTCTCTACACGTTCCAGTGGTAGAAGGCTGTTTTCCAGGGACTATACTCAGACTCACTTCCAGACCACGTCTAGTTTTGCTCTCTAATCTATTCCAACCAAAACAGTTGTGCTGTGTTATTGCTTTCTCCTTATTTCCCTTAACGCCCATTTATTTTTTTACCACTAGCGTTCATGCGGCAGGGTCGTGGTCAGTCTGGCTTCGATTTGCTCAATAAAAAAAAAACACCATTTGCATGACGATAATAATAATGAAGTCTTTACTCTCAGCGATCGCTTTGAAATGTTCGATATAAAAACCCCTTTTACTGCAAAAGGATTTCTCAGGCTGTGAAGTTTAAGACTGCCCATAACCCCGACTCCACACCTCAACGGAAAGCCATTTGGCCCGGCGTGACCTTTGGGCTCGGTTGGCGCATGAAAATGAAGAAAGAGTGGCCCCCAGTGGGAATAAAGCAGACATTAGTCTGGCAGGCAGCCATACCATGCATACTGAACCCTTTCTGTTCTGAAGAGCCAAACTGTGCATACTGAACCCTTTGTATTTTAGAGAGGAAAACACCATTAGCAACCTCGGCAGCCACCTTCAGTCTCAGCTGATGAATGATGACTGTCTGTCTGTTGCTACTACTCATAGTGTGCACATCAATTTTGTAGTATTTACAGTATTTATAGTTTTTACTCTTGCTTAGTTTGTTTTTGATTTCTGCTACTTTCCTCTGTGGTACCTACATTTGTCATCTGGGATTAATAACCATCTCATTTTATCTTATCTTAGTTCAGTCTTAGTATATAGATAACAGGAATGAATCAGTGGTCCCCTCCTTTCTATAGAGGCCATTACAAAGTTAGTGTTGTTTTTGAAGGAGGAAATGTGGTTCATAGCGTTCAGAAGGCATGTGTGCAAGTGTCAGAACAAAACCTTGCGATAAGCTGCGCCTCTCATTTTGATCAAGGTAGAATTTATTTTTTAAAGTTCGTACAAACATCGTAATTATCCCGGCAACATTTTTATTTTTAGCGAGCAAAGTGCATATATATCGTGTCATCTAGATCGCAAATGAGGTTTGATTAAACATTTTCCGTAGCTCTGTCTGATGTGGTCTAAATGAGTACATGCTCATGCAAGACGGCTCAGTCATCACCATAAAACATCATAAAGGTGGTGGATTTCATGAGGATTTGGTTGAAGGGACACATTTTATTTCCTAAAATAGTAATTGCAGGTGATTATTCGAGTTGGTAAAGTAATTGGCAGAACCTATTTTTGAATGGACACATTAACTGTAGCTTAAGGCCCTGGGAACAGTGAAACTATGTCTTCATGGATTCAAAAACTTTTACATTTCAATTCTAAACCTGCATTGTTTAAAAGCGTATTATGGTTTTAATCAGTAACGGGTTGACATTTAAAAAAAAAGGTCAATATGCAGTAACCCTGGACCTCTGGGTTTATGCTATCCTCAAATGAATCCTTCCACCTCCCCTACCCAGGGGAAAGGGTGGGGACGATGAAAGTACCTCCAGTTCTGACCAATTAAGGGAACCGCTCCCCAGCCCCTCTCTTCATGATGATGAAGACGAGTACGAAATGAACCTCATCTGTCACAGTGATTAATGTCCATGAAGTGTAATTAAAGACTTTTTAGTTAATTCCCCTGTCTTCACTCTTTGGTAACCATTTTTTATGTCCCCCCCCCCCCCCCCCCCCCCAGTGGTTGGCGCCGTGGTAATTGAATGTCAGATTATTTTTTGCAGTACTAACTTAGACCAATGTCATTATCCTGTACAGAATATACGTGTAGCACCCCAACCATTAATGAACATCTAGGCCTAGGCCAAATATTGGGGGGGGGGGGGGGGGGCTGGGTTACTATGTTACTAAGTATCTGAAACCGTATTTTCCTCTTTTTACCTGGTAAGTAATTTCATAATTAACTGACTATTTCAGTGCTGTACCCTTCAAACTAATGGCTACTGAATGAACAGGTCATATAAATGTGGGCCCTCACACACACACTCAGCCACACATCAACAGTTAAAAAACTATAAACAGTTAATAAACTCAAAAACTATAAAAGTTGCAGGCCTGTACGTGGCTCAGGCGTATGGCGTAGCAGCAAATGCCCCTTCACTCACCAGAGCAATGGGTTATTATAACGTTAGTTCTACTCACAGTTAGTATGGCCTCACTCCAATGCAACAATAGGTAACATAAAATGTTCCGTTCAATGTTCAATAGCTGGTTTTCTTCCTCAGAAGAACCCAACAGCTTTTCCCAGTCACTCAGGGTTCAGTCTGACCTTGAACCCTTGGTTGCGGCTTCCAGACTTGCATAATGCAGTGCAGAAGGTTGTTGAAACAAAGCTGAAAGGGAGTCCAACAAAATAGTAGAGTGTGAGACTTTTCTTTTGGCCAAGCATTGTATAAAGCGGAATAATACTTTTTGAAAACTATGCACAGATGTGCAAAAGGTTAAGAACAAATTCAAACATTTTCCAAAAAAAACTACTTCATTTCAGACATTTGCTATTTTTATGTATTCCTCTTACAAACTACATCAACAGTCCACTTTCTCCTTAGAATCTGTTTCCTGGCTTTTCTGCAGGCAAAGCCACTTATGACAGCACTGTAAGAGATCTGATGGCCAACCTTGTGGTTAATACTAATAAGTGAGTATTTCTTGTGCCGTGAAAGATCTCAAGTAGCTCTTCATCAATTTGAGCTTAGAAAAGCTTCACTCTGCAGACGCAACAGTCACAGGGAGAATGCAGGCTATCCAGGGGAGCTACCTAAAAATGTGGGTACAACTCACAGATCTCCTTTTGAGAGAGATAGGTACAAAGCTCAATGTGAGAATCTTTGCTTGGGGGAGGCTCTCCATCTCCGTAGCCAGTACACCCCTGTCAACATTAGTCTCTTCTCCACAGGTGAGTTTGTCTCCAAGAAGCTCACACTCCAGTCCTTCCTTGTGTATTTGCATCAAGCTGGCTAAGGTTGAAAAGCACTCGGAAATTGTCTCTAACTTCCCCCGGAGGCTGAAAGTGGTCCTCCAGAGACTGAATACGATTGCTACAGTCTACCACAGCATTAAACAAGCACACTTCCAGTCTCTTCATTGCATCATCTTGTGGCTCATCAGCTGCCTCTTAGGCAAAGTACCTTTTTTTGGAACTGATTACTTTTTCTTTGTTTATCTGAATGAGGCCCACTGCAACATCAAGCTGCATGTTGGTTGGTTGAAGAAGCATTTTGGAGGGCATGTCATACCAGACATGCTCTCCAAATTTGAAATCTAAATGGTCCAAGTTCTTCAGCAAAGGGACTCTGACTTCTACCAAAGCATCTCTCACCTTGTCTGCTTGGTAGCGTAAAGGTTCAATACCGTTAACCCGGCTCTCCCATCGCGCTTCACTCCAGGACTTTGAGTGTGATGTCCACATGCTTCTTCAAGACGCAGAGGAGAGGACTGTAACCTAATGTTAAAGTAATCCTAAAGTCTGACTGACTGTGCTTGTGTCAAAATGCAGTTAACATATGTTACAGCGCGCAAAAGCGCATGCATATTTAATGATTACCATTGTCATAATATAATATATAACACAAAACATTTCAAGCCCTCTTGTGGGACATATCAAACGCTCTTGGGGGCCCCCTAGTGGCCACAGGGGCCCTAAGCAGGCGCTTAGTGCGCTTATGCCTCGGGCCAGTCCTTTTCCAGCATGAGACTTTCAGTTAACTTCTGCACACTATCTTTTATTTTTGTCATTCACCACATGAAGATGACTGAAGTTAGCCCAGTGAGAAATAGAAAGTGTGCAGCATTGTTTTTGAGCATGGAGAATGAGAAGCGCGGTTTCTGAAGCTCCTTGTTTAATCTTGCATTCGCCTCTTTGAGTTTGTACAAGTCTTTTCTCAAGTTGCCTTATTCGGTACTGAGTTGGTCATACTTTTGACTTACTTTTGACAACTGAAAGACGTTTGGGAAAACAAAGATAAGTGCTAAAGCGGTCTAATAATTCTGTATGACATCTGTACAAAAAAAAACATTATTCAGTTTATAGTCTCTGACTGTCCCTTTTCCTTTTTCTTTCCAGTCCTAGAAAAATACAGGGCAAAACAGACAAAATGTAGAGACTATTGTGAAGCCTGCACACACAAAGTACAAATCACAGTGCAAATCACAACGGCAAATCAGAAAACACACCGGCAAATCAGAAAACACACCGGCAAATCAGAAAACACAACAGCAAATCAGAAAACACAACAAAACAAAAAACACAACAGAAAATCAGAAAACACAACGGTAAATCAGAAAACACAACGGCAAACGTGTCTTCAGCGAACGCAGACTCATGTTTATGTTGTGAAATGTCGACAGCATATCCAGTATCACGTCATATCCTGTCCTGCATCAACATATTCTTTAATAGCGCTCTTATTTTGAAAACATGTAAATCATGTCCTTCCGGTTCAAAGGACGGACCACCAGTCCAATCAGCGATGATTCATGTCGCCAAGGGTACCTACCTTTTCTGGTTTTGTTAATGTCATTGTCGTTTCTGATTTGCTGTTGTGTTTTCTGTTTTGTTGTTGTGTTTTCTGATTTTGCCGTTGTGTTTTCTGATTTTGTCGTTGTTTTCTGTTTTGCCGTTGCCGTGATTTGCACTTCAGGGCCACCGTAGTATTCACTTAGCCACGGTTAGAAATCTCAATTTGACTTACCTCTCCAGCTTCTCCGCAGGCTTGCCACCCTGTCGTCCATAAGAAAACACAGAGGGGATGAAGGCTGGGCTGTCTTTATCCATAGAAGCCTCTCATACAAAATCTGATGTAATTGCTACCAAAATTGCTATCAAAGTGTCAGACTAATATTATTACAGTTTTTCTCGATTGCTAAAACACAAAACCTGGTTCCTGTAGAACAAACACCCAAAACGTTTCGTCATTCCCAGAAGCACACACACATTTCCCATAACCAAAAACACAATTCACCTGTTACCACACATGTCTCAATATTCAAAACACTCTGCAAAACCTTACACAAAAGTGGCCAAATAAATCATTCATTGCACTACGTGTTCATTCAGCAAACGCATGCTCTCAATATAATTAACTCAAGTTATCATAACATAAACTCACCACACCCTTCTCAAGCCTGAAAACTGTTAACACACCAATCAGAATTGGGGGTCAATAAATAGAGCTTAGAGGCTCATGTCCTTTGGAACAATGGATCCCAACCATGCAGAGGTTGAGAGACAAGAGAGAGGAAGAGGGAGAGGAAGAGGCAGAGGACAGCAAAGACAATTCATGTCTGATGAAATCCGTGCCACTGTTGTTCATCATGTGGTGGTACATGGGAGGACAATGAAAGAAGCTGGCCAGCTAGTCCAGCCAAACTTAAGCCGTTTCACAGTTGCATCCATTGTTCGTACTTTCAGGAGGGAGAACAGGTAATTTGCCTCATTGTCACTATGTATTGTATCACAGTACATGCACAGTAATGTTGTAGTACATATAGACTGAATATCCACCGTATGCTGTGTAGTTTTTACTACAGTATACTGTGCCACAGCACACCATAGGTCAGTAATGGTAATTTTTGCAGAACTGAGAGGCAGCCATCTATTGGAGGCAGGCGGCAATTGCTCACTGCTGAGCAGGAGACTGCCTTGTTAAATATGGTGATTGCCAATAATGCCATCACTTTGAGGGAGATTCAAACCCGCATTATTGAAGACCAGGAAATATTTCAAGGGACTAACAGCATAAGCCTTTCCACCATTGACCGGGTAATACAGCAGAACCACATGAGGACGAAGCAACTTTACCGCGTGCCTTTTGAGAGGAATTCCGATAGGGTTAAGGAGCAACAATTCCAATATGTGCAGGTAATAGAAATGCTATACTATTCCAATACACATATATGTTTGAAGTAAAATTTGTGTTTTTTGATTCCTGTAGACAATGTTTGAGATGAATGCAATGGCTGACCCACACAAATACATATTTATTGATGAAGCAGGGATGAAGCAAGTTCCCGGTCAGAGGGGGGGGGGGCAACATCACCATGTGTGCAGCCATTAGCAACCGTGGCATCCTCCACCGCCATGCTGTACTGCGTCCATACAACACTGCACTACTCCTTCAGTTTCTAGATCAGCTGCACAATAACATTCTCCAACAAGAAGGGGAGCCAGGGCAACCAGAGCAAGCCCAATATGTTGTCATTTGGGATAACGTGAGCTTCCATCGGGCTGCTCTGGTTTGCACCTGGTTCAATGACCACCCCAGGTTCAGGGTCCTTTTTTTGCCAGCATACTCCCCTTTTCTGAATCCAATAGAGGAATTTTTCTCAGCATGGCGGTGGAGAGTCTATGACCGCAACCCATACATACAGCACAATCTCCTGGAGGCAATGGTGAATGCATGTGAGGATATTTCTCTGGAATCTATCCAGGGTTGGATCAGACACACAAGGGGATATTTCCCACGCTGCCTGGCTAGAGAAGACAATGTGTGACGTTGATGAAATACTATGGCCTGACCCTGACCTGAGACAAGATCATGCTGATGTTGATGCCGATGCTGATGAACCTGTATATGTGCTCAATCTGGAAGTGCTGTGAATAAACCCTATTCTTGACATTTTGGTAATTTCAGTGTGTTGAATTAATCCCTCCTGTGTGTAACAAACACTAATGTAGTCTGTGTTTCGACAGCTTGTGTGTATTGTCTGAGGGGTAAAGACTGACTGGGACCCAGAAGTTAGATGTTTGGACTGTTGGGTGTGAGTTTTTAAAATTGTGTATGAAGATTTGAAAAAAAATGGTGAGTTGTTCCAGGAATTGTGTCTTAGCAATCGAGAAAAACTGTAACTACAACACTGGTTGGTTGGTCGGTTGGTTGGTTGTTGGTGATAAATCACCTATTCCTCCTAGTTTCCCAATTTCTGATTAGGTAGGCATGACAACCCTTTAGACACATATCCATACCTACAACAGACAATATTTAACCTTACCTGATATGAAGTGTGTGCTACAAACACAAGCATTTCTGATGATCACCTTTCGTCTTATAGCGTGTAACTATAGTTGTCTTCGATTTTTTTTTGCTGGCAGTGGCAGCTGGTATGTGATACAATTTCAAGTTGGAGCCATTACTCTTCGATCCTGGCACTAAACAACACAGCGAGATGACATTTTCAGTAGGTGATGCAGCCCACTACTCTGAGGTCATTCGTGTTTGCCTCCAATTTTGCTTTGTTTTCACCTCCAGCTAACACCGTGACGTAATCATGACGTAGGCACTAAGACGGTCTAACTGTAGATTAGTTGCACTTTGTTTATAATATTTTGTTGCTAAACTGTCTGGTGTGCCAGCGTCAGATTGCAAACAATGCAATACAATTCGACTGTGGTTTTATTTTGAAAAACAACAACAATATCCCATTGGGAGATGGGATGTTAGCCCTTATTCGGTTAGGGTAAATACATAACTAATACATGCAGCCCATGTTGGGATTGTTAATGTTCAGGCCACTGTTGGCTAATTGCTAGCGGCAGTAGGGGCCCATGGTATATTTTTTCCCCAGGGGCCCCTAGAGGATCTGTCTAACCTTGACATCTGCCAGTCAGTAATCTCTGTAGACAGACATGCTGGAGCTGCTGTCACTGTTGCTTTGTAAGCGAGTGAGACCTTTCAGAGTTAAGGTCCTTTTCGTCGAACGCGATTTCGTTCCTTGTGATTTTTTTTCCCATGTCAATAAATGAATAAAAAATCATCAGGCTGAATTGGACTGTACACATACGATGCGATTTACGTTTTGCAAAAAAGTGATATTAATTTTAATCGCACAATTAAAAAATGGTCAATTTTTGACAGCTCTAGCCTGCGAATAAATAATTTTGTCCTTGTCAAATAATTAACATGTTTGTCCAATATCTTTCTCAGTTTTTTCTTGCTTTTCGTGATATTTATTTGTTACATGCCTGATGTAAAAGGAGTGTGTGTGTGTGTGTGAAAGAAAAAAAATACGCCATTGCATTAAAACAACTGTTGACCGTTATATAACCGCTACAAAATTGAAAACTATAAAAAATAGTAGAAAAAGAAAAACTACAACGTGAAAATGGATAAATACAATTTCAGCCAACTCTTCATGTAAGCATACGTGTTTGAAGCACTACACTCATGAACTGACAAACTGAAGTGAACAAATGAGTCAGACGCAGTCCACAATATTTCATTTGCACTATAATTTCACAAATTGCTAACTTGCGCTCACACAGCTATCTGTTTAAGTGTCTGTAGGCAATGGTCAGTGGTGTGAATCTCTCACATGATATATCCCCTGTAAAGAGATTTTATTGTTATTTATTACATGTATGTATTCATATACACATGGGTGCATGCGAAGAGGAAGGCGTGTGGTTAAGTTAATATAGGGAATGTGGTTAACGGACTGGATGGTGCTGGTGTGCTGGTTTGGCTCCCGGCTGGGAGGATCTGGGTTCGATCCCCAATTTCTACCAGAAGGCATCCTAGATCAAGACACCTAACTTGAGCCTGCTCCTTAATGACAGCTATCTGTATTTACTGTAAGTTGCTTCAGAAACAAATGTCCCCTAATTATACTTGTGTATTTGTTTGTTTTGCCTTTTATTTATGGTTTATTATTCATTACCCTTCCAAGGGGATGAAAACCGATCTAACCAGTATGTAAAACCATTCCATGCATCACTGGTTCTAATGTAGCACGTCTCATTGGTCATATCATGTCCTACCATCCTATACCATATCATATCACGTCATTAATCATACCATACCATATCACATCATATATCATATCACACATCATTTCACATGTCACATCACACATCACATGGCATTACATCACATCATATCTTGCCCTATGGACAAGTGTTGGGAATTAGCACTTGTGCTAAAACACATATGCATCTGGTCTGTCCAATGTAATTGCTATGTCCATATCAAATAAACATTAAAATAAATATCACATACAAGCATCATGAAAAAGTACAAAATGTTGTATAAAAAATAATAATAATAATTACAATATATATATATATATATATATATATATATATATATATATATATATATATATATATATATACTGTATATGTGAGGCCATTTCTGCAGATGTAAGATGTGGAACTCTCCTCCTTTACAGATTCAGCTAAAAAGAAAAAGATGCAAATTAAATAATGTATAACAGCGCCTCTGCAGCCCCACAGCTCTCCGAATAACAGTGCTGTGGCTGCATGTTCCCCAGGTGGGTCAAGTCTCAAGCCACTTTCTCCTTACATGACAAAGTTTCTGTCTAGCAGCATTGCAGGTCATTGTGCATGTGGTCATCTTGCGTGTGCCATTCAGACACACAGGGCCCAACCCTGCATGTGCAATGGCCATTTTGGCTAGGTAATTATGCAGCAGGATGATCAAAGAGAGAAACTTGCGAATGCTGGTGCAACCTACTTCAGGGAGAAAGCAATTATTTTACAGCTGTATTTACTTGCAAGCATTAGTGTGTATTGTGTAATTATAAATAATTATATTTAAAAAAAAAACATGGTTAATAGCGAGAGGGAGGGGGGCCTTCTTCCAGCTCTATACAACTAATTATTCAGTTTATGCCACCTGTCGAGCGTTGAGATTACCATTAGGGTTGGCTTAGCCTCATTCATCTGTCTGCTTGTCGTTTGACCCAAAAGAAAACCCAAATCTTGTGCAAAGCCACACATGGATGTCTCGGAGACATTTGGATAATTAAAGTGAAATGGGGCAGATAATGGCTTTTAAAAACATTTGCAGCCATTTAACGAGCTTATTATTTGTCATGAAAGGGATGTGTCGATTGGTGGCGGCTTTGTCCCCCCAGCCCCCCCGCCGCTTCCGCTTAGGACTTGCGCGGATTTGAACGGGCGAATAAATATTATCCGAACGATGGCCGACTCCAGACGAAATACGCAGAGGGAGTCTTTTTATTTATTTATTTTTACAGCAAAATGTCACTTGTCATTCAAGCGGGGTGGTGATTACTATGCAATCAATCAATCAAGTGAAAGGACCGCTCCCTGGGCACGCCCCCTCTGAGGAATGCTCATTTAGTGGATAATGTATATGAGATTTAACGACGGTGTCCCATGGAATAATGATGTGTTTCTCCACTCTGAATGGCGTGTTAGAGTTTCATAATTAAAACCGTGGCTCATCAACGGCACAGGTTAATTGTCTTCAAATGGCCTTTATGGGCTGCTCATAGCGAGTCTAGCCTCATTCCCAGCCTCGTTCCAGGACCACGCGGATGTAAATGATGTTGATTCGGTGAATAATCTTTGTGTGCTGTGTCAGGATAATACAAAATCTGCCTGCCCATTTTCATGTCATGCTTGGCCGGTATTTTCTATTCAATATTGCTGATCAATTATATTGTGCTTGTTTGTTTGTGTGTGTGTGTGTGTGTGTGTGTGTGTGTGCGCATGTGTGTGTCAGACAAAAAGAATGATTTGTTTTGTATTAGCCATCTCAATGAACCGCTCAGTGGCGACAGATGACAGATGTCTGAATGTTGGTGAAATATGAAATCGTCTCCCTGCTTTGTTCCCGTTGGGCTGGAATACTTAACCTCCTGTTTCCCATGAAGCAGCGGCGCATCCTGATACCAACAGTTGCATTTCAGCAGCAGGCTTCAATTCCAGACTTCATTCTCCCGTAATGAGGAGCTTCTGGGTTATTTTTAATGCAGTTTAAAAAAACGTCGCAAAATGGGCTGCTTTGGTTTCGAGGGATTTTTCTTTTTTTTTTTCTTTTTTTTGGAGGCGGGGGGGGGGGGGGGGGGGGGGGGTGATTTATGTACTGGAAAGTGCCAATTAGCACAGGACTAACTGGCAACATTACAGATGACGAGGGCAGAGGTGGCCAGCATCGGACTTGACTGTTGGAGCATCTGATGGCTCCATCGATCAAGACAGCATCTGAGTCTGGGAATGATTTATGCTGTCACCATATCTGCCTCCCAAGCCTTGAATAACTGGGTCAGTC
Source organism: Merluccius polli (assembly GCA_030340625.1). Lineage (NCBI taxonomy): Eukaryota > Metazoa > Chordata > Actinopteri > Gadiformes > Merlucciidae > Merluccius > Merluccius polli. The sequence goes on from JAOPHQ010000605.1 coordinate 119,872, forward strand.
TGGATCCTGTGTGTGTGTGTGTGTGTGTGTGTGTCTGTGAATGTAGGGTGTTGGGGACGTCATATCAGAGGTGGCTTTTGACACTTTCGAAAGGTTTTGGCAGCTGATCACACCTGTCATTGCAGCAAGGCACCTTGGTTTTGATCTCCGACGGCAAATTGACAGCAAGTCAGGGGAGTCAAAGATAAAGCGGTTTTGCCCGCCGCCACGACAAGTGTGTGTGGGTTTGATTGCACCCGGTGCCGTGCTGGCATGTAATGAAAGAGTTTTTAGATGGCGGTAATGGTGGTGGTGAGGCTCTACAAGTATTGAGGTGACATCGTAACCGGAGGGTGCCGGCAGCAAGCAGCAAGGGGACTACAAAATGGGGTCTGCCGCGTCGTGTCAGGCGACGACGATGACCTTGCCTTGATGAGAATCTGCGACCGAGCTCCGAGGTGTCACCCATATAAATCATATAAAATTTATCATATTATATTTTTCTCGGACTATGCATTCATCGGTAGTATGTTCCTGCCATATACAACTTATTCTGGTTAACATGCTATATCTCTAGCTCTGTCTAACTTGCAACCGCTCTCTCTCTCTATCTATCTTGCCCCCCCCACCGCCACCCTCTCTCTCTCTCTCTCGTCTTTTATTTATTATGAGACATGTTTAATATTTTTCACGAATCTTCACCGCAACATAGCTGCCCTGCTTGGGAACCATTAATGCCGTGGGAGGCGTGCCGGCTTGCCTCTATCTGCGCCACGTTGTGTAAGCGTGTACACAAAGGTCAGCACTGGCATTTATGCGCCGCTTCCTCCATTACTCATTTTAAGTATGCTGTTTGGCACTCCGGTCCCCCCAACAGTTCCCCCATATGTTCCCAGGGGCCTCATTTCTCCCTTACAAAAGAGATGCATGCATGCAAACCCACGGCAGACCGGGTCCTGGCGACTGCTGCTGGAGCACCAAGTGCCTCCATTATTAGGAGGCAGAGGCTCTCGCTTGCGTTTTGCCCTCCTGCCGTTTTTCATGCGGGTGCAGCTTTGTGTCTGGTGGAGGAGGAGGAGGAGGAGGAGGAGGAGGAGGAGGAGGAGGAGGAGGAGCAGCAGCTAAAGGGGTCCCACTTGTTCACAAGGTCCATACAGTCTGTGGTCATGCTGCTGCATACGCTACACTGCTATATTTTTGGTGTCTTTTCATTGCACATACATTTAAAAAGCACACAGTGAACCAGCCATGTTCTGCTAGTATCATATTAGCATATTATTTTGACATATGTTTTGCAAGTTCACGACATTGCAAGTTTGTGAAGTGAGGTTACTGCGTTATTTGCGTTTAAAATTGTTGTTATAATTTGTTGTAATTCCTCTTCATTCACAGTGCATACATTACTTTCTCACAGTAGTTGCAGAGTGTGGCCCGCTTGGCAGCCGGTTTACCAATTAATAATTTATGTGAACGCACTTCATTAATTTGACCAAATGGAAATTGATGCACTGTGACGTCAAAATGTGCCATTTTTATTTTTTGTTTGCTTAGAGAGATCATTTTCAGAGATGAGCTTTCCCAGACTCGACGAGGGCAGTCATCGAAAGTCGAAAACTGTTTTGCGGTTGAAGTTACCATTGTAACCAAAGACCGTATACCGTATATATATATATATATATATATATATATATATATATATATATATATATATATATATATATATATGAGTACATATTACATATATAAGTGTTGGCACGAGATGTGTATATTGTCAGCTTTTAATTGAATTATATTGTTGGGCCATCTTGGTTGGCACACACAAGTGATTGTCATCAAGACAGCAGATTGCGGTCAGATAACGCGGATATTGCTTAATTGACAAGCGTTGCCAATGAGCTCTGACGCCGGGCCGGAAGACTATGAATAGCCTTGACGATTGATACTGAGTGGGAAGTAAGTCACTGAATTAAGAAAAATGTGTTGAGATTTCGTCAGTCCCCCCCTCCTCAACATCTCCCTCGTCATTCTGTGCCAAGACTTCCTGTGGTGAATCATCCTGTTGATTCTCTTCCCAGGCCTGCCTACCGGGCACCTGTCGAAGTGCTGAACAACAGTAATGGCCCCTCAACAAGCCACTATACTTCCCTATAAAGAGAGCTGCATGTATGTATTTTTACACTTACTTCCGGCTAAGGCGGGGAGAGCGCAGAGTCCACAGGACAATGGTAACCGCGTAAACAATGGCAATCCTGTTGGGATGACGTAACAGAACCGTGTGTGGTGGTAGCTGTACATTTTATAAAAACACTAATATGCAACACAGATGTTAAGACAGCCAATTAAAATCCAAATTTCTTTATGGGGGCAGAGTACTTAAAAATAGCTGAGGATACTGTTGAGAGACTTGTCATCATGACACAGAAAACACTGCACTCCATGACAAAATCCAACAGCCTTCATGGACACGCTGTCAAAATAAGACATCTGGGATGCAATTGGACTCTCTCCCAGAATCAGTGGTATGAATTCAAAACTTTATTCACTTCGCTGTATAACTTTGTGTACCGACACACTGCTGGTCTCTCCTTTTTTTTGTCCCCACGGTGCACTGGTCTCGTGAGACCATCCAGATGTTCAAGTTGAAGCTCAGTCTTGCCTTGGCTGGGCAGCAATTGATTTCCACAGTTGGGCATTATTCAAAAAACTCCAGCCAGTCAGATGAAATAATTAATAAATAAACGCTCTTCGCTCTTTTCGCTCTTGCCAAATTTTGTTGGGAAGTAAAGCAAAACTATATTCTTCTTCGGTGCGCATTTCTGTTCACCTTTTAACATCATTAGTTGGTCTATTTCGGATAACAGTTTTAATTGCGCCGTCGATTTTGACACTTTTCTTGAGCTCAGCCATTGTTTTACATTCGGCAGACTGCGGCGCTCCTTGCTTCGTCAGCAACTGAAACTCCCTCCCCCTAGTCCTGATCTGCACAGTGAAACACAATATGAACTCGTGACATCAGGATGGTCTCACAAGGCTAACAGTGTAAAGGAGCAGCAGGCCATCCTGGAAACCCCTGTATCTCCAGTGTGGATGTCGTGTGAACTATACATCGTTTGCATTATAACAAAGACCTTTGTTGTGTGGAGTGGCATTTTACGCTGAATACACATGACACAAGGTGGGGTGGGGGAGCCAACATGAGTCCTACAGTTGATTAGCGTTCTCGTCAATATGTCATCATCAAAGCAGGAAGAAGTAGATAGTGGAAAACTTGAAACGCTAATAATACAATAATCCATGCTGATCGACTGCAGTAAGACATGGGATTGTGTTAAGCGAAGAGGAAATGACTGATGATTGTCTAGAAGGCGTTACACTATAAATATCAATGGTTCCACTTGTCAGTGACACAACGCATCAAAGTTGTAAATGTTTAAACTGCACGTGGGTGTGCGCTACGGCTGAAGCGTTGCTTTTGAGTAAGGGACCAGCTTTCATAAGCAAACAATGGTGGAGAGATTGAGCCCGCGAGATATTTTTGCTTTTAACACGCACGCCCTTGACAGACCAAGCCGCAAAAGCTGTCACATACACCTCTGTGTGAGCGGGAGGAAACTTGTGGCGTGACTTCACATGAAATGTGAATGTGACAAGCCCCCCCCCCCCCCCACACACCTGCTCTAGTAAACATGTTTATACTTTTCTCACTTTTTTTTTAGATTAAACGACGGAAAAAAGGTTTATAAGTGAGTACAGTGAAACAATTAGCAAAGCTAAACAATGCAAATCAGATGGTAATATACGTTCCCATTAACAATGCTGTTGACCTAATGGGATTCAGCTACGTGGTTTTATCTTGGATGTTCAAAGACCCCCTCCCCACGCATCCACCAGCCCCCTACAATGCATTTGGAGTGCTTTGATTAAGACAAACACACACACACACACACACACACACACACTCATGACCCATTTGGGGACTGTGGTTGTTAACACTGGCGGAGCGATCACGGTGCGCCAGCGGCCATTAGCCGGCGCTGGTAAAGCGGGCCTGACACAGGCTGTCAAAAGAGCAGAGCGGGATGGAGGAGCGGTAATTGCAACCTCGGCGAGGTGAATGTTGAAGTTAATAACTCTTTAAGAGCGGAGCGGCCGTCATTGTTGCACATTCTGAGAGATACGGTCAACGACCTTGACCCGAGACGTGCGCATATACAATAATGTACCCACACACGCACATATACGCACGCACACACAAGCGTGCATACGCACATGCACAAACTGAGGTTCCCTACAAATGCTTTAGGGGTGTCTGTCATTTCGGTTTCTGTCATTCCTGGAGCTTAAAATTCAATATTTTCTTGATTCTTCAGCCACTTAACAAATAAACTAGCTCTTTTTTTTAGTAAGTAAAAAATGACCGTAAACTGCAGTTCATCAGAGCAGCTGCTGTATATTCCCCACTCGAACATCTTCCTGACACCATAATGTATTTTGCCCACTCACAACAAGGTGACAAACATTGGCTTAAAGTCAGCTATGTGGCTGATTCCATTACCAGGAAAGATTTGTTGGCAATCAGGTGGGTGCTGCAGAGTTTCTGGAAGGTCACAGTTTGCGGCGGATGTGAAAATGCCATCTGTCATTAGGACTCCATGAAACACAATGCTCGATTTCAGTTTGTGCGTTTCCATCGGGAGAAAGACAAGGACCATTCCAGGAGACTGAACACTTAAGTTGATGCACTTAAAAAAAAAAAAAGGCAAGGTTCGATGTTCCTCCATTTACAGCGAGAACGGATGAAAGTGTACTTGCTTACTGTAAAGTGGGATTACTTTATTAACAATGCTTTTTTGTCGAAAGAAAAAATTTGTCGCGATTGTCGACGGGGGGGGGGGGGGGGGGGTGCGCGATTGTCGACGGGGGTGCGCGATTGTCAACGGGGGGGGGGGACCCGCCAGCCGCGGACCCGGCCGCGGACCCAGCACTGAACCCGCCAACCGCGGACCCGGCCGCGGACTCAGCCGCAGACCCGAGACTGCATGCTGTGAGGATGTCATCGTGCGTGCCTATCGCATGATTTAGACTTGACGGTTTCGGTTGAGTATGTGGGGATTTTTTCGGTCGCAATTGGTTTGCACATTTTTAAAAGTGGTGGGGACAAAATTCAAATTATAAATAGTGGTGGGGACATGTCCCCCCGTCCCCCCCGTAATCTACGCCTATGGACTCTTGCGACTGCAACATTGTACGTCTGTGATCAGTTAAAATTTCATTTAATGGTTCTCACCATGACGTATTGCCGATGTGGTCGGTGCTGTTCCAAACCACTTTCTTATGTCCATATTAATTGAATGGCTCGATGTGCAAAATGTTTGTAGGATTTTGTTATAAAAATGTGATATTAAGTATTTCAAATGGCTCTTATAAGTGTACTAACTAGCAACTGTACAGCGAAAGGGACGGAAAGGGACTAAAAAGTTTGCACCACAACAATTATCGCACAAAAGCTCCCAATTATATTTCGACGTTGCACAGACTCAATTTCGGGAGCGTATGCGACCAACGGGGCCGCAATTTCGAGCCCTGCCTATTCAATACAATTTCTGCAAGTGTATGGGACATGCATTGTTTTTCAGGACTGGACTACATCAGTCTGGACATGGAGCCATTGCATCCCCCCGGTAACTTGCATACCACCTCTTCGACTTTTTCTCCATCCATCCATCAAGCCGAACGCACAGGAAAGCTCCAAAGAACTTGAGGGTTATTTGGCATGCTCTGCTGACCACACCAGTCTGCTGAAGACCTTCCACTCTGTCTGCAAGATGTACATCCAGTTGAACACCTGCCTCAGCGGTGTGAGAGGCTGTTTAGTATTGCAGAATTTCTATTTAGATCTATTTTGAAAATCACCTTCTACTGGAACTGAACACAAGCCTTTACAGCTTTTGATAGTAACGTCTTACAAATGAGCTGGCCAGTCTGATTCTGTGTAGCCTAATAGTATCTTTTGAAGATGTTTCAACTCAAAGAGATGGTTCACCCTCATGGACTGAAATAGTTGTTTACCTTTTATTTTGTACACGTTCTGCTTTCATGCAGCTAATGTTATGGAACATGGCTACTGCAAGTTCAACCCCCATACTGCGTTAAGGTGCTTCATTGTCACTTATGATTGCAAATCTAACAACTTGTTATTTGCAGTGGTCTAAACTCATCATCAGTATTCACCCTGATCTGCATGATTGTATTTTTGTAGGATTTTAATTAAATCATGGAGGTGGTGGCTGGACTGTAGATGTCTGTTTGTTGTTATTCATGTTAACTTAAAGCATTGCATATCACTCCCACAAAAATCAGTCTGCTTAATTATAGCTATCTATAGTTCATTTGAATATTTACTTTTGGTACTTAAGTACATTTTAAATTGGATACATTTGTACTTTTACTCAAGTCTCAGCTGTCAAGTGTGATCTCTAACCACCAAATAAGTGTCCAATTTAAAGTTGAGAAAGATGTGCTCTCGCTGCATTAAAAGCTGACAGTCTGTTTCCGTTGCGCTGTTCAGGGAGTCAAATTGTATAACGTATTAGTTAGTTTTTTTGAACAAATAGTGAATGCTGTCGTGATTAACTTAAAGATGTGTTGCTATGCAATGTGTCACAGCTAGCTTTCACCAGTGAAGTCTAGTGGCTACCAATGAACGTACCACTAAACCCGAAGCATCTGGACAAATAAGCAAAGCTTTCTGTTTATTGGTCATGTTCCAAATATGAGTGACAACTCATTTTTTACAACATTCAATAGATGTTTTTCACTTTGAAGGGATTTGAACCATGTTTACAACCACCAAGAAGGTAAACTATGTGAGATGCAAAAAAAACAACCAATTAAATGTCTTACTAGCGAGGTAGTCAAACCATTTGTCAGTGAACATTTAACGACCTTACTATACAATACAATAGTGCATGGTGTTGCATAAATGATTTCTCTACAATGGGCATATAGTTTCACTATTTCAGGGAAAGAGTACTTTAATCCTAGACAACATTCATATTGTATCTGCTATTTCCAGTTAACTTGAATATTTACTTTTTTACTTTTGGTACTGAAATACGTTTTAAATCGGCTTAATTTGTACTTTTACTCAAGTGGTGTTTGAATGGTGGACTTTTACTGGAGTCATTTTTTAATGATCTATACTTTTGAGTACTTTTACCACCCCGGATGAAAAGGCCTCATTTCCATGGTCAAGCTTGCTTTGACTCCCTCCTTGGACAAAAAACAACATTTAGCGTTTAGTTGACTTTGAATTTATTCCTCCCTTTTAAGAAGAACAAAGCTAGGCTATTTTGTTTCAACATTGAACATCAAAGTTATCTGACCTCGATGGATTTTACATCTCTTTCTAAAGGTGATTAAAAAAAGATACAAAATCCAAAACACAGAAATCCAATATATTTTATAATCTATTATATTAAATAACCTTCTTAGTAGTGCAACCACTGAGGGCCTCATTCTGCATGATTAGTCCAACCTCGGGACCCTCAACCCTCGTTCCCGCTGCCAAGGTCAGTTGGCCGAGTCTGCGGGTTGACAGTTCCTTTCTCAGCCATGCCAGATGGTCCCTTCTGCACACATTACCTTTTGCTGGTGCTACTCGGAAGGTAAGGACACCAGAAATGACTTTCAGATGCCAAGTGTCCCCAAGTCTCAGCTGTCAAGTGTGAACTCTAGCTGCCAAATAAGTGTCCAATTTTAAGTGGAGAAAGATGTGCTCTCTAGGTATTCAAAGCAGACAATCTGTTTGTGTTGTCGCTCTGTTCAGGGAGCCAAATTGTATAACGTATTGTTTTGTGCCGAAAGTCTTACCAATTTTTGTTTTTTTCTTGAACAAACAGCGAATGCTGTCTTGATTAACTTAAATATGTGTTGCTATCAAATGTGTCACAGCTAGCTCCTACCAGTGAAATCTAGTGGCTACCAGTGAACGTACCGCTAAATCCGAAGCCTCTGGACAAATAAGCAAAGCTTTCTGTTTATTGTTCATGTTCCGTATATAAGTGAAAACGCATTTGTACACCATTCAATAGATATTTTTCACTTAACCTCGAATTGCTTGGAGATGACGAGCAACGCATCTTGAAAGCTTACAACCATCAAGAAGGTTAACTACGCAAAAATGCTTTTTATGCGATGCAAAAAAACAAAGTAATGTCTTAATAGCGAGGTAGTCAAAACATATACATGTTTTACATCAGTAAACATTTAATGACCTGACTATATAATACAATAGTTTCACTATTCAGGGAAAGAGCAGGATATTAATGACAACATACACATTTAATAGTCTCTGTGCATTATTGTGCTTTGGTATTGGTATAGTGCATCTACAGATTTTGGGTAGTTTTGTTCAAATCTGAAGCTGCATATCATCGTATGTCTAGAGCCTAATGAATGACCTATTGTCTCTCTCTCCGTCTTTCTCTCCTCTTCCTCTTTTACCCTCTCCCAATTTAAACACAAGAGGAAGAGATGTGTCAAGCTATTGAACGCCTCATAATGATGGCGGCGTAATCGGCCCATTAAACATTCTTGTGTCCCATTGTCCGGCGTGTAGCGCGGCGTAAGATGGCTAATTAAGCGAGATGACTTACCCCCAAATGGTGTAGACTTAGAAAGTAAAGGGCCTTTTAATATATCGAGATATGAAAGCCTTATGTCCTCCTGTCCTGTATAATTTTCTGATAACATTGAGCGCAACTCTTTCACTTCTTTTTTTTTTGTGTCATTTCTTAGAGGATGGAGAGAGAAAGGAAACCACCAGCCGCCGCCCCCCCACCCTTGGCTGAAAGCTCCTGCCGTTCTCCTCACCGCTTCACGGAGAAAGACCGGCGTCTGCAGCGCGAGATAAAAAGTGACGAGAGGTGACAAATTCATAACGGCTTTGTGTTCTCACAGTTTGTAGGGATTCATAGGCTCGACTTAGACTGTGGTGACGCAGGCTGACAGGGATTTCATCCGCCTGAACTTGCCACACAGCGAGGCAGAGAGACAATCCCTCCCTGACAAGAAGTGTCTTGGAAAGTCAAACCGGTTCTTTCTTTGTTTTTTTTTATCCACTCGCACACGATGGGTCAGACAGCAAGGTGAACGTGTTGCAAGGTTGATTTGCAACAGCAGCGGCATAAAATAAGTCGAACACCGCATGGGCCTGACCTATGAATGGCCGTTCATTCAGCAGCCTTCAACGCATTTTTGAACAAAGATTTACTTGCGTGTTATCAAAAGTAGACTACACAAAAACATTTTTAAGGAAATAGGCAAAGCATAATAGTTGTGTATGTTTATATATATATATATATATATATATATATATATATATATATATATATACAGTATATATATAGTATGATTACTTATTTAAGAAATTAATGTATTTTTAATGTATTAAAATATTTAATAAGTTAAAATGTAATCTTATAATATATATCGAGGTAGCAGCGGACCTTTTGTTGCCAAAAGAAGAGCAGTTGAATGCTTAACCACAGGGATACTTGAGAGTAAGTTGAGAAATAAATAGCAATAGGGGGGGGTTGATATAAGTATTATTATAGTATTTGTACACTAACCATTGTGTGACACGTATCAAGGTGGTACTGATTTGAAAAGATTTGTAATGTATGAATCAATTCAAACTACTGTATGTACGCGTACTGGGAATTTGAGGGGCCAATGTACATGTGGTGTTGCTTCTTTGAATCCTAGCAATGTGTTGTACTGTTTTGGACTGTTTTGACAAATTAAGGCGCTGGTAGCTGAGATGTACCGGTAGCCGGAGAGGAGGACATGTCGTACGTGGGAACGCATTTTGTAAAACATATTATTGGCAGCTTAAAGGTCAAGTTGTAAAACACGGAGCGTCGGAGGAGAATTCAACTAGATGTCTGGAATTATTGGACGGCTAAATAAATTCAAAAGTGAGATTATCCAGGTGTATATAGGGTAGGTATTGATCTCTATAACCAGATATCTGCATATGAATGCTAAATCGTCATCAGACGGTAACCAATTGGGTTCCCAGAGATTGAGTAGGTATATATACCTGCCTTTTTGTCCTCTTCACCATGGCCTACATTTCACATTGACCTCTCAAGCAAAGAAACTAAATCTAATGAAAAAATAAACAATATGTTGATTATTGTGAGGAACAAATTCTTATTTGTTCAAGTTTTCGGTAGGACTCCTTCAAATGTCCAGTGTACATGAACAGTAATGGTGCTAAACCTCGCTCATCAACCATCCCACTGCAGTGTGTTGATGTCAAAAAAAGACGCTTGCCAGCACATTTATAGATCCTCTTCCCCCCCACCAACCCCTTGTTTGTGAAAGTGTGAAATTGTAGGGGTGGTGTTGGGGGGGGGGGGGGGGGGGGGGGGGAGGGGTTGTGGCAGTATAAATACGTGAAAATGGTGATTAATTAGATTGACTCCAATGAGTTGGCCAATATGTATTGACTGAGCAACAGCAGCAGTAGTAATCTGAGTCCTATCTGAGATAGTCAATCAGATGCAATTAATCTCTGGTTGGGTGACGGTAGCAGTTGGCAGCTACGTGGCTCTCTGCTGCTGGCATCATTACACACTTGGGCGCCCACTGCCTTTTTAAAAAGGTGTGTGTGTGTGTGTGAGTGTGCTGCTGGGCTGCTCTATTTGTGCATCGGACCGTGCGGTGTACGAGCAAGGCTGGGGACATTACCCCTCGCTGGGTGTCATGACACCATGCCCTTGTCACGGCAGCCTGCAGGGACGCAATCTGTGTACGACCATTATCGATGCTCTGTTTTCAGTAAGGTAATTTCAAACCGGGTCAGTAATTCAAGATCATTATGGCAATTATGTTGGATACATTTTTTTTGTGCTTTACTTTAGAAAAAATCGCGATAACAAGGTTCATCCGGATACTTCTGCAATTATGAAATACAAGAACGGCAGCATCTGTGGGGCTGTAGCAAAATGGGTTTAATGCGGTGAAGTCAAGGTGAAATATAATTTAACTTCTAAAAGCTGTTTTTATAATCTTGGAATGGATGCAGATTTTCATAATCTGAACATTGCCTTTTGAGATCGCATGTATTTATCGTAAACAGTTTGTTTTGTTCCTCCAACATTGTATGGATGATTTGCATTCAGAAACTCAGGAAATGCAGAAAAGAAGGTCACCATGGTACATTTACAGTTATTAGATTCTTACACGGACGAGAAGAAAAGCCGTCCACTTCTGTAATGTCATGCAAATGAATGTATTCATCCATAAAATCAGATCAGGGATTATGAGAGACGCTGAGTCAAATACGTTTCATGATACATTAACCATGAACATATTTAATGCAAATGGTACTTGTATCATCATCAGCACATCATAACAAAAGCAAACAAAACAGGGGGGGGAAGACAAACAAATCAAAGGTTAGTTGTAAAGCCAGGCCCTTTACCTCCTCAAAGTTTGACTTTCACAAAGTTATTGCTATTACGAAGACGGTGAGGCACGCCATTATTATGCTAATTCGGATACATTATATTTTCGATGGCTCATCGCGTCTCCTCTTTTAATCTTCTATTCTTGTTTACGATGCTTAAAACCGCAAGATGATCTGTTGGTGAGCGAAAGTCTCAGATGTTCCATTTGATCATCCAGCTTTATAATATTCTATGGGACTGTGAGATCAAATGCGGGCGTTGTGCTCTTTGAGTTATTCCTAGCAAACTCCTCACTAAGAACATGTGCTAATTGAGCTCAGTTTAGACGCAACTCTTTCATTTAAGGACAAGGCCAGCATTGTTCTGGGCTGTCCTCATTGCTGGCAGTCCAAATGAAATTAAATGAACCTCAGCTATCAACACTCAAAGTATTATCCGACTTGGAAAGGGCTGATTGTTGCTTATCTTAAGTACTGTAGACTTTGTCTGTTGCCCAAATTAAAAAGCCATGGTATTGCTTTGGTCTTTAGAACGCATTGATCTGAATTTGGCCAGCATATATATTTTATAATATTTTAATATTTATTTATATTACTTTATATTTTTTGTATCTGTGTCGTGTTTTTTGACTTGTGTTCCCTACCGTTGGTGGTATTTCCGTCAACATTTGGATGGGCTGTTTTAAATGCGCTTAAGCAAATATAAAACATGAATGATACTGTGTATTTCCATATCATATGGTCTAGACTTTTTTTAATCTAGGAAGCTTTATATATTGCTCAGAGTATAGAGAATAATAAAAGTGGTTTCTGTGTCTGGAGCATCGACTGTATGGAGGTAGGGGGATCTGGGGCGAGGATGAGATGTAGCCTAGTAAGTGTCAGAATTGCAACTGTAGCTTTTCCATTTGAATACAATCCTTACAATTCAACGGAAGTGGTGATTATTCATTTTAATGAAAACTCATGAAGCCTCAGAGAAAATTTAACAAAATAAACCATATTGTTCTTTGAGAAAGACTTTAAATCGGTCAAATTTGCCCAGAACACAATACGAGGGTTCAGTGGGGGACAGTGGGCCTGAATGCCATGGACACCTCTGAAGGGTGTGAATTGCCATGGGGGATATAGTCCCCAGGGTGCTGCAAGATCAGATGTAGGGGCGTCCTTTTGTCATAGAGAACCTGGAATTGAGGGGAGGCAATGAATGTCTGATGGGAGTTGCAGAGCAAAAGCGAATAGCCCTGAGACATGGAAGAGGTGAGCAGAAGGGTACCGGAGTGGTTAAAGTTCAGAAGAGAAATTGGAAAAGGGTCACGTTGTTGCTGGGAGAAAGCTAAGGGGTCAATAGAGGGCTCTGTCTTGTTGGAGCAGATGAAGAAAGGAACAATTGCTTGCTATTTTGTTCAGGAGAGCTTCATAATACTGTTACTGTGTACAACAGTGCTGGAGTTACATGTGCTATTTGCGGCAACATTTGTTATTCAAACAAGTGAGGTGCATGAATCTCTTCTCAAGAACTGAACCCAATCCAATTCCAGTAGTACATTAGTACGAACTAATTCCTAAGTGAGTATGATTTGTTTTCGCTTTGATATACTAAAGTCAAGTGGATATATTCGGTTGGTGGTTACACAACCCATTATTCAGAATTATGATCCAAACAAACAAACAAAAGTTCAAACCATTGCACATTTTCTGCACCCCAAAACATATCTGCCAAATAACAAAAAATGGGTCCCTCACTTCTCAAAAGTGGATTTTGTGTGCAGACAACATCCCTAGTAATTTCCCTTGGTACAACAGCTGAGCACACTCTTCTGTGTGCAATGACAAACGGAAAGGGTTATCCTGTCCCTGCAGAATACCTCACAAACATCACTCAGATAGACCTAATTTTGCCCAAGGCTCTCTTCACCTGCTTCTAACCAAAGCCATAAATTAGCAAATATCTTCAAGTATAGCTGCTTCCTGGACCGTGCAGTAACTGTGCAGACACAAGGGCATGCTGTTCTCTCTCATGAGCCTTGGGAAATTATGGAATTCAACAAAACGAAGGTCTTATGCACATTTTTGGGGAAATTAGATTGTTAAACTATATTTATGGTTCCTATATGTTTCATGAATATTGATGTTGCTTCATGGGTTTTGCAATAGAACAAGAAAAATACAATGAAAAAAAAAGCATCAACAATCAAACTCAAAATAATTGAGGAATAGGATATCCCTTAATGTGAAATATGAGTTTTGGTCTGCAGTGACACAACTACTTACTCTGAAACGAATGGGGAAAAACACACAGGACTGGAACATTTTGAAATTGAAAACATTTACTACATGATTCTGGTCAAGAATGATGGAGCCTATAAAGCCTATAAAAAAGCAAACAAAAAATTGAACTTTTTATTGTGTGCCGGGTCCACATGGAAAACTGCAAGTCAGAAGGGACCGATGTGTGGTCTGACTTATAGCAGGTCTATACGTAGAGAGAGAGAGAGAGAGAGAGAGAGACAAAGAGAGGAGTGCTGCTCTTGGAACGGAGAGCTAAATTCCAGCAGGTCAGCCGGGATTAATTAGCTTTTTTGAAACCCACCAAGCAGATGTCAAGGTAATCTCAGTGCACGGACCGCAGAGGTCGCCTCGACACCGTATCTCAGAGCCCATCCTGCCAGCGCCGTGCGCGCGAGCGATGCTACACCATGTCAAATATTAGCCACAAACCACTGTCGTGCCAAATCCTGACCCTATGCATCGCTGTCCTCTAACCTCCTCGCCTCATTAAAGCTGGGGTAGGCAACTTTGGAGAAAGCAGCCAGAGTAAGCTAGATTTTGAAGGTACTGTATCCCAGCCCTCCCTGCAGGCCTCCCTCCAAAGCCACTCCCTCAAAACACACGACTAGCTCGCTAGCTTTAGCGAAACGTCTGCCTTAGCCTGAGGCAGAGTGTCCGCAGGCAGGCAGGTAGACAGGCAGGTAGACAGGCAGGTAGGCCATCTGATTGCTTGATTGATTGCTGTCGGGATGTTAAGATCATTTCACATTTCACATTACATGTTTTTTGTCACACAAAAAGTGCTTCTAAAATAAATTGCGTGCCAAATTTATCAGAAACGTGTATAAATAGTGATTAAAAAACACGCTTTTCGGAATAGAAATGTCTATCTGGAAAATAGCCACCTTTTGACGACAGATCCTCCCCCCCCTGCAGTCACAATATTATTTTATATATATATATATATATATATATATATAAAATAATATTGTGACTGCAGGGGGGGGAGGATCTGAAACAGCGGGATGCACAGCCAGGTTCTCTATACTCTCACCTATCGCCAAGAACCGCTCCGGCGCCTTTGTTCCCGGTTGACCCCGCTGTTTCGTAATGGCGGCCCACTCCACAGTGGCACAGCGTTAATGACTCAGAAAATGCAGGCAGGCGCCACTGCTCCACAGGCGGCCAGGCGGTATGCCGGCCATTAACGTTTGCTGTTCTAATAAGCGGTTCTGGATGCTTATAAAGCACATCCAATCAAATTAAGCTTTTCATATATATATATATATATATATATATATATATATATATAAAATATGTTTTGTGGACTTTGATGAAAAGTGCTCCATTTAAATGCATATCTTTAATAAAAGAACAACATGTTCCAGGCGGCTATTATA